>CM021110.1:228071366-228251690 GCA_007115665.2 Sequoiadendron giganteum | reverse complement strand
AGCATATTATTATTTTAAAATATCTTGTTTGGAAGGTGTCTTTGTTTGTTGTTCAATCCTACATCTTGTTCTTATTTACAATTCTAACAGTTTCTTTTTGTTGTCCTACATTTAGAAAGACTCTATACACTTGTCATTTGGTTATTTTGTAGAAGGGTTTGGACCCTTTCAAAAACACAACTTCAATCCCAATTAAAACCTTAATTAACCCTGAAAATGAAGTTTTATCCTTTGAAGACATGAATCAAGATAAACAAAAAAATCAACAAAATAAGAGTGGCTATCAATATTAGTCTCACACCCTAACACTCAACAATTTGTGAACAACTTGATTTAAGTGTGGTTTAATAATTATTTTATCCTATCATTTCCAATACATTTAGGATTCAATTTACCATATCTAAAATCCATAGAAATATTTTAGCCAAAACATAATTGCTATTCATGAGCAAGCATGCCTTTTCAACCAATGCAATAGAAGCAATGTGAATGATCCTAACACCTAACTATAGAACTAGTATACACAATAATACAAATAATTTTATAGAATCAAGTATCATTTCAAGTTCCAAGTAACTAAGCTTACACATCTTAGAATTAGGATCTTTCAACATCGTATAAAATTCCAAACAAACTCAAGTTATGACATATATTATAATATAATGGATCTCATCTCAAATATGGATGGATAAATATTAATATAGTCAAACAAAATGATATAAATATCAACACTTTAATCAAGGATCATAAGATCCCTCTTTACAAATCTTCCAAGATAAGAGAAAAGGAAAGCCAAAACTAGAACAAGATGTAAAAAGAGTCCTGCAAACCCTCCAATAGTAATATCCAAGAATCCATCTAGCCCCATGGTGATCAACATTTCCCAACCATGTAGGAACCTAAGGCCCACCCCTCTATATTAGGACACTATCAACTAGGTAGTCCAACAACTCTCATACAACATTTTTTTTGAACAATCATGCATATCAGTGGCATCTCATATATGAAAAATCCAATTAGCATACACATTACAAACATGGCATAAAATAATGGAATTCAATCTATTAATAGTATTAGCCATAAAAAACACACAAATGAAAATGGTGTTAACTACCAATAACATATAATAGGAATATCGATAACCACCAATAACACATAATATAAATGGTGATAACCAACAATAACATATAAAGTAAATAATAATAACTATAAATAACACAATAAAAATAGCAATAACAAAGTCAATAACATGCAATGAGAATGGAGATACCACCAATAACACAATAAAAATGGGGAAAATTGCTAATCACATGCAATGAGAATGGAAATAAAAACCAAAATCATGCAAATATAGTCATATACATATTGGATATAAATGACCCAACAATGTAAAGGAAAGGCCTACTAGACAAAGGATGTAGAATGTCATCACGATAGTGTTAAATCCACATGGAGTTGAGAATTGTTCCCCCAATTCAAATGTGGGATCCTTAATAGTATTCAAAAAACCATGAATGGATTGTGATAATGTCCTTTACTATCATTTGAAAAACCTCTAATAGATGTTCAATACCAAAAGTGGACCATATCTTTATTATATTTATATTTATTTGATCCTCATTCAAGTTTATCATTTATTTATCTCCTCCCAACATATTATCTAGGTTTTCATTCTAATTCAAATGGAAATGATCATCCATTCTATTCCTAATTCTAAAAATCAACCTAAACCTAATTCAAATGGAAATGATCATCCATAATATTCCTAATTCCAAAACTCAACCTTAACCAAAAAAAAAAAAGTAAAAATGAGAGAAAATATTGTGGCATAGAAATCAAGGTCAAAACTAAGTCATTCTTATCCAAAAGATAGATAAACAAATTTTAACAGAGATACTTTTGTATCCTATAAAGTAACAAAGTCTTAGCTAGTCTAAATTCAATTTTAATATATTCCACAAAATTAAGAACCATGATTCCTATAACACCATTTGATAAACATGAGAATTTATTTAATTTATTAAAAATTACAAAATTTCTCAAAATGAAGGATATCCTTTAAAGAAAAAAATAGTAGATTACACTTTTCCAATCCCATAAGGATTTTAAGAAAATTTCACCATAATTCTAGTATAATTTTTTAATTTTCTAAAAATTAAAACCCACAACTATAAAATGTAGAACAAGAAAAACTATAGATCTTAGTTTAAATGTATCCCTACATGAGGAAAGCCAAATGTAATCCCCTAAGATGTAGAATAAAAATATGAAAAAAATTTAAAGATGTTCTTATAAATTATCTAAAGATAAGAATACCTTCATAAAGAAAAACCCTTAAGAATAGAGGTTTCCTTCTTGAATATAATAAAAAAATCCTATTGAAAAACCTCTTTAAGATCCAACCCAAAGGTCCCAATCCACAAGCAAGATTCGAAAAATATTTTTATAAAAAAATAGCTCACACCATAGAAGAAAGGAAAGAGAGAAAACACACAAAGAGAACAAGTCCCTTTAAAAATGACTTTTCTTTCCCTTTTATCTCAAAATTCCCTAGCTTCTAGTTCAATTTTCCCTCCTTTTACCTTCAAACTAGTTAATTTTCAAAATTATCTATTTTTCACATAAATATTTTCATTTTTTCAAATGACTAATACCTTTCTAATGATTTACATTTTTATGATTTGCATTTTTATTTTTAAATGACTAATGCATAGCCTTTTTAAATATATCTATTTAACCTTTTAATTTTATTTTTTTCAAGAAGACAAATTGTTAAATTATATAACACTTAATTCACTAAGTCAATTGATAATAATAATCTCTTTTCAATAAATATATAAGACCTTTTGACTAGGACATATTAAAAGTCTATTAAACTATCTTAAAATCATAATCATATTATATTTTTTACAAACACTCTAACAAGCATATTGAAGAGAAAATAAATGCAAATTCAAGAAGAGCCAATTAAACTCATGCAAAGAAAAAAAAAAAATTATAGGTTTATTAATGACATAAAATATAGAATTGACACTAATTTTGGATCAAAGATTCATAAGGCTACACAAGACTCATTTCACAACTTGAATTGAGTGAGGTGGAGAATTCAAGTATTACATAAATTTACCCAGGCTAACCATCATCAAATTAATCACCACTGGAGAATCTATGCTTGCATGCTTAATGAAAATATAATATGTATCTATACAATACAATATTCAAAGTTGTATAAGCTAACCAATAGAAAATGAAATCTAATTGTTCATACACAAAATCCTAGAATTATGTCATAACAAAATCAACTTGAAATATAAACCAACCATGATATAAAAATATGATAATTTAATCATTAATCATTCCATAGTATTGAACTAAATAATATAATCATAAGAGCATATAGAGTGAAAATACTAAATCTTAAAATTGATAGATTTCAACATGTGTAATCAAGTTTACACATCTAAGCTAAAGAAAAGGAGAAAGAATCACAATTTGGAGGAGGATCAGTAAGGAACCAATCAGAAGAACAAGAAGGAGCTATAACTAGAATTTTCTTGTTGGGATGAGACTTTTAGCTCCTTGACTAACGATTGGAGCTCTTTTTTCTAGTGCCTTCTTGTGTTATTTTTTGGATCTATTTTGTTGTTTTTTGTGTGTTATTTCTTAGCTTGATTTGGCCTTGTGGCCAACCTTTCGATATATGTAGTTATTATTTATATTAATCTATTTAATACTATGATGTTCTTTATGTAAGGGTTTAGGGCCCTTGTTGGTAGTTATTTTTATTGATGTCAATATTGTTTTTGGTTGTCATTGATGTTAGCACTTGAGAAGTAAGGTGTTAGTTTTTTCTATTGGTTGTCATTGTTATATTTAGTTTGGGTTAACATTGGTGATGAAGTTCATGCCTTATCAAAGAATTATTGTTGAATTTCATGGTTGGATTTCACACCTCATCAAAGAATAATTGTTGAATTTCATGATTGGATATCATGCCTTATCAAAGAAGAGTTGCTAAAGTTCATACAATGCATTCTTACTATTAGCAAAGTTGATTTCATAATGATATATTAAGATTAGGATCAGAAGCATGAAGGATAGTGGAGAGATGTTTTTGAAGGTATATAGTATGTCGTATGCTCTCTCTTGATGTTCCTAATTAATTATGTGTTGCTAAAAGGAATTTCTAGCCTCTAAAAGTTGCTTAAGTGTTTCTAGTTCAAGAAGATACATTGAATTCTATCTGGGAGAATGCTCCACATTCCTTCATTGTTGATGCCTTGGTCTTGTAGTTTGGTATTCAATGTTAGTGTTTTGTGGATGTTGCACTCCTATCTTTTTAGGTCACCTATGTTGTCAAGGATATCTCTATGAATTGCAAAAGGTTGGAAGTGTTATTGGTTGTCTAGACTAATTTGGGATATTCTACACATTTCTCCACATTGATTTCTCTACTCTTGAAGCTTGGTGAATGTGCTCTCAATGTCTGTGCAATGTCTCAATTCTAATATCGTGTATTGAAGTGGTCCATAATTTTTTCTACTAATGCTACATTATTTGGCTATGTATTATGTGCTTCCTGAATGGAGTAGTTTGTACTTGTTTCATCTACGATGGTTGTTGATTGCATAGAAGTATGGAAGAAGTGTACAGAAGTCTTGTTGGATGTTCATGTAACATCCCCATGTAATCCACATGTTCTTAATTGGTTGCTTTAGTGTTGCATTATGAATTGAGTTGCCTTTATGGGTTATTTGTGGATATCTGGCCAACAGGGCTCATTCCTTTGCTTACACTGTGTGCTTGGGGGACTATGATAGAAATTTAAGATGTGTTATGATAGATTTGGGTCTTTACCTATCCATATTGGGACCACATCATGTTAATTCAATAAGAAGTATGTTTATGGTTCGACTGGTTATGTGCTTCAACATTTCATCCATGTTTCCTTCATGCCGAATTGGGTTGATATGCACCTGTGTGTAAATGGTTTTGAATCACATTGAAAGAAGTGATAAGAGTGTTTTTTATCCTCTCCATCTTTTGGATAGGACCACATTATGTCTTAGTGGCTAACCAGTTGATTTCATTGTTTATCATTCTCTTGGTTGACCTTATTGAAGTTTTGAAGTGTTATGGTGGATATAAATGCAATATCATTTTGTATGCAACAAGAAGTAGATGTGTACAAGTGTGTGAAGAAGTGTGTGTGTGTGAATTGTATTGAATATCCAGCAGTGATACTGCTAGAGTGTGTGAAAGGTAAGATCAATTGAGCTATAACGCCTTAGTCAATAGAGTGTTGTGTGGGAAATCATTGTAATTCTCTTTAAATCATATTGTATGCTTCTCTAAGATAGTGAATCTCATTAGGTCCTTGTATCTTCCTCCTTAAGTTGTATTTTCTTTAGTTCAACAAGTCCTTTGTATTTTTCTCTAAGGTAGTGAGCCTTATATTGTGAGTTAAATCTCAACATGGTTTTTCCTCATTAAGTTTTCCACATAAATTTAGTGTTCTCCTTGTGCATGTGTGAGTTCTCTATTTTTCATTGTTGTTGATCCGGTTAGAAGTAGAATTACTATATCTTTCATTTTTCAATAAATGCTAAGGATTCAAATTGTTATGTCATTCTTTGTTAAAGTTTTCTTGATCTGGTAAATAAGGTTGTCTTGTACTGAAAGAGTTTAGTTCCATAAGGGATTGTTTTTATAAGACTGATTCACCCCCCTCTTAGTCTCTGAAAGTGTTCAACAACCCTTCCATTCTTAATATATCAAAAACATATGTAATAAAACTATACACATTTAAAATACATCATCATATATCAAGATGGAAATACAAAACATTATGGGTAATAATAAAAGTATGAAAATTAAATAGTAATCAAGGAACATACACCTATGAGCCTTACAAAGCATATTAACGTTAAAATCAATCTTATTAGAATTAAACTCTGACCCTCTCTAAGATACAATGAAGCCTAACAAGAAACCACTTTTAACACCAAAAACAATTTTCTTAGTCTTGATTTAATCTTACTTTATATTTGAGTAAGTGTTCAAATATTATTCTTAATTCTTGAATATGATCTATATGTCACTTTGGTTTTGTTAAGATTTCACCAACATACATGCATAATTTTATGGAATATCAGTGTCGTTTCCCTTTGATATGTAGCTTTGGATTATTTGACAACATAAAACTAAGTCAACATAGTTAAAAAATTTCAAAGGTGTTGTGAAAGTAGTCTTATGTTGATCTTGGGGATTACTTATGATTTTATTATAGCCAAAAATCCAATCCATATATGGTAACAATTTTTAACCAATAATGAAATCTACAACCATACTAATATTAAGAAGAAGAAAATCATCTTTAGGAGATTCTTTGATAATATTGAGAAAATTTTGATACAAATATGACTATTAGGCTTACCAATAGGTACCACATTAGATATCTAAGGTGAGTAATCAATTGATATAATAAATACAACCTTCAAATCTTTTTTAATTCCTCATTAACCATTATTAAATCAGCTCTTAGATGTATTTTTCTTATATTTTCCTTAATTTTTTTAATACTAGGCTCTAAGATAATGATATGTGTCACAATAATAGGGAAAATTCCCACCATATCTCTACATGAACATTGAAAAATATCCCCAAATTATTTTTAAAAATAATAATTTTATAGATTCATATTAGCTAAGGTATTCACCTAGTTTCAAGATCTTTTTCTTATTATTTTAGTTTATCTCTATATTATACATGTACTGCCAACTATAAATGTGTTACAATATTTAATGAAAATTGGGTGAGAAATGTGTCAAGAGGATCATTATATATAGGAGAATATTCATCAATTATGAACATGATAAAAAAATGTGAAAAACAAAGGAAATACTCTATTATGATGATAAGTGGGTAAATCCCCATATACTCTTAAGTATTTATCCAATACCCCATCATTTGAAAAGTATCAAATGGAGGATATATATCCATTGGAAAATCAATTATTAAATTGAGATAAACTAAGGATAAGTCATTAATACCACTAATATCACAATAATAACCAACTCCCTTAGTGTTATTATTTTCAAGGATTTTAATAGGTTTATGAATGCCTTGTTTTAAATATTTTTTTGTTGTTGTAATCAAGATTTTCTAAAAATTTATAACCTTTTCCATAATGAATAGAAAACTTAGATGAGGATATGCATTCTTCATAATGTTGGATAATTTTATTTTTTTATCTATGAGAGGTATCACCTTTGTTATAATTAAAGTACCCATATTAGAATTTGAAGACCTGATATAACATATAAATTGGTATCAATGGGAAAATAAGAAGCTTGGTTTTAATTAAGTGTCATTAATTCCCCCTTTTAACTAAATGAGTTAATTATTTGATTAAAATCTTAAATTCCCTCATCTTGCACAATTAAATAATATCTCAATTATTTAATTGACTAATATCTTTTAATCCCTCTAATTTCTCCCACTTGCAAAGGAATATTCTCAAGAATATTCCTCCAATTCAAATTCAAACAATTTCCCTCCAACATGGAAATATCTTGTGCATTCCTCCTAAAATTAAGGATTTATGTTTGTTGAAATAAATTTCAACCCTTGATTAACTTTATCAATCCATATGATCTTTCAATCTCATCCATGGATTTAATTCTTGATCCATGTCAATTCCTCTCATCTATTTCTATCCCTTGATTAACCAAATTGATCCTAGCCATTGATTCACCTAAAATTCCTATAAATAGCCTCCAATTCATGAGTAATGGATTTGTTGGAACTTGTAAAATTTACCTGATGTTGCTAGTTTGATAAGCATTAAACCCAAAAATCCATTATAAAGGGTTATATTCCTTCTGCAACTCATATTCTAAAATTAAAAATATTTTGTTAATGTCCTCATTATGTCATTTTTTCATCACACCTATGTTGCATCCTTGTGTTTCCATCTTAATATGTATATTGGTCAAATACCACATCCTCGTAGAGGTTTGTAGTCACTCCTAATAGTCCTTAGCAGGTTTTTGGGAGTTTGAGGTGCATTATAAGTGTTCATCGTAATACCACATCAATTAGTGGGGGTATGTGTGGGATGGCGGTAAGAAATCAAATAACCATAAGGTAACCCATAGACCCATGATAAATGTACCATGACATGAAATGTGATGTGCAGTATGGCGGGATGGAGTAGGATGTGAAAGGTATGTGGTCCCACTACCCCATGAGGGTCTTGATCTATTGTGGTGGGACTACAATACAGGTTGGAGTTGCCTTTATGGAAAATGTAGAATTAATTATATAAACAACTTGGGACCATTCGATCTTCTTAGATCAAGGGTGCATATTCAAAATCACATACAATGATCAACCATGCATTCAAAAGCTAATATATTTGGAATTTGGTGTCATTTTGATCATTCACAATAGCTCAATGTGCTCAAGGATGAAGGGACTCAAGGCTTGGTGTAGGCTCTGCAACTATTGTATGAATGGGTTACAATGATTTTGGACCTTCAGTGTTGTGGAAGATGAAGTTCAATATAGTGAATCCCACCACTAGATGCTAGAGGAAGCTCAAGATCAATGATGACCAAAAGCTATGTACCTTTTTCACAAGAGGTCAATCAGTGATTCCTTGGGAGATGAGTTCAAGGGATATATCTTCAAGATTATGGGAAGGTGTGAATGAGCAAGGGTTTCCAATGAAATAGGGTTTTCTTACTCCAGGTTATGTCCGGGTCCTCATGCATCGATGCACCCCTACTTCCATGGCTTTGAAAGGCATAATGGAGAGCACAGGTGAATTTTTTTTTATTTTCATGTTTATTCTCCTCAGTCATTTGTATTTATGTAATATTTTGGTTGGTGAAATTAGAGATAAACAAAGATAATCAATGTAATGCAAAGTTATTGTTTTATGCATATGGGTGGGCAGTTGAAGGGTCTTTTAGAATTGTAACGGTCTGAAGCTTGTTGCTTCCTCCATTTACCTATAAGAGGAAAACCATGATCATTGTAGGAAGGGGATTTTATTTTTTGGAGGAAGGAATACATTGTAAGAACCTTTTTTAAGAAAATTAATGGAAAGAAAACAATAACTTGGTGCCCAAATTTTGGTTTCAATTATTTTTTGAGGTTATTGATAAAAAATAACTGGTTGTCTCAAAAAAAAAAAATTACTTATTTTGATAAGGTAAGCAACATTTACAGGGTGTTGTACCCTTAACACATCAAGCCTCACAGGCCAAAAAGATCAAGTTCAAGTAACATAAAAAATAGCCAAAAAATAGAACTAGCCAAGAAACAATACACCAACTATGGACTAACAACAGATAGAAAAAAACACAGACAAAATAACATCTAACTGGAATTATCCCAATTCTTTGACAAGAGTTCCACAGCATCATCCCTGACCCATTCTAGATCCTTATTAGCATTCTTCCCTTCCAGGTCATCTTTAATTACCGTAGATAGAGTGTTGGTGACAAAGTGGACCAGCTTCACAGTAAAGTGGGTCAAGCCCCTGAATCTCTTGTCCAGTTTGTCCATTCTCTCCTTTAGCACACAGTGCTCCTCCCCATCATCAAAAACCTTCACATCCTCGATATGTTCAGCATACAGCATGTGCGAGGACTGGGAAGCCGAGTTCTCTTTTCGCTCTTTGATGTTGTCAGGAATGGTGTGGGGTCCTTTCGCATACTCCTCCTCTTCCTCCTCATACATCTCATCCTCCTTGTAGTCTTTACTATCCGACCACTCCTCCTCTGAGTCCAAAACCACCTGTCTTTTTTTATTATTTTTGGCCAATCTCCCAGACCTCAGAATTATGGTATCTCCACCAGTCACAACCGTCACCTCCACCATCGTGTCACCCTTAGATTCCTTCCCCACAACATTTTTACCTATGCCCTCTTTCACCAGAGGATCCATCAAGCATTTCATGTCATCTTTACCCTTCTTCTTCGGAGTGGCTTTGTAAGCAGTTTTGGCCAGAGTTTCCTTAAGCTCACACAGACCTGCCACAACACTTGTTTGAGCATTTCCCATGTTCCCCTCAATTTTTTTGGAAACAAGCTTGGGCTTAGGATTATCAGTAGGACCCATGTGGGGTTTCTGAATGGGACTTTTAGACTCAGCTGGGGAGATGATAGCAACAACAAGAGGTTTGATATCCTCCACATGGACAGTAGATAAGGGCTTAGGTGGGCATAAAGTGGGGTGGAAATGATAGAGTCTCATAATGAGCCCTTGGTTGAGAGGTAGAGGAGGGGTATCATCTGGGTTAAGGCTAGCATTTTCCTTGCATTTTTCCATAGAACTTTCTAAATCTATAAGCAAGAAAAATGGAAAACTTAATAGAACTTTGTGCCTAAGGTGATTCAACAGAGGGAAATGGTAGAAAAAGTAGGCTTTGTATCTACATTCGAGCGTCACGTATTTCATGAGGCTCATACAAACTTGGTCCCAAGGATGTGGAAGGGCCTCCCACTTGAAACCTAACTGGTTACGGACCAACTCCTCATTCCCCACAAAAAATGCTTTCATGTTGTCATTATCCTGGTTCCTAGTATGTTTCGGATATTTTTCCCAGTGCTTTGTAACCCAATTGCCTGTGCAATCATATCTTCACTAACCTCAAAATCAATCCCACCCAGAGTCACTCTTCGATCCTTCTAGGAATTGGCAAAATGTGTGGACAAGTCAGGGTCATGACCCACAAGACTCTCCATCAGGGGAGCTAAGCCACCTTCGACATAGATATGCCACACCAGCAGGTTTTTGCAGAATTCGCTATAGTTTCCAGGCTTCGTCTGCACACAATCACCACCCATAATGTATTTTTGCACAGGAAAAAACTAGAGAACTTGTAAAAGAAAAATGTTAGAGATAATGGTTAAGCAAAGGGTTTTTCTCACATAATGGATTTTTGGGTGAATACAACAATGTCGGTTAATCAAGTTAGTGTGAAGGACACATGCATGAATAGGAAAATAACTTAGCTTAAACTTAGCTTTTACTTGTTATTTAAATTAGTATATCAAGTATATGTCTAGTTTTATAAAAAAAAAAAATCACTATTTTGTGTGGTTTATTTGATTGGTTTCTTCAAGTAAGAATTAAACTCATTTCAAAAAGTCACAATAACTTGGAAGATTCATTTGGATTAAAAAGAAGAGTCGGGTAAATGATTTCCTTGCATGTTTATGTAATTCATAAAAATCAGAGTGCCAAACAATTTGAATTATAACCAGAAAAAGGACACATATCAATCTATATTTTGACTTTGTCACCTAATGGAAGAAAGGCAATGGTCATCTTTATCCCCAAAAAAATTTCCTATAAAATATTTTCCATACATTTTAAAGTTTAGTTGTAGGAGTAGGAGTAGAAGTTAGCTTTGTATTTAAATTGCCTATTTCAAACCCTCATGCCAGTGTGAAATATATTTGGAGAGGATGATTTAATTGAAAAAAGTGTGATCACACAAACCTTATAAAGTTAGATGAGGTTCTTAATCTGCTTGATTATCATTAGTTAATCCCAAAGAGTTAACATTCAATGTTGCTAAAGATACACCCACCTAGGCATAGAAGAGCCTAAATAATAGGGAATTCTAACCATCTTGGTTAATTTCATTCATTGGCCAGATCACTTGTTGAACTTTATCATAAAGCTTGGCATACTTTTAGGGTTCAAAAATTTGTTGATTTAGCCACCAATGAGATTCACAAATCTTGAGAGTAATTACACCATAGTCATTTTTAGAGCCATTCTTGATAGAATTTAGCCATTTTGCATTTATTTATTTGTTAAAGAATCAATTCAAAGATTGCTTCAATAATGGGATTGGGAAAGGGTTGATCATTCCACATCAATTCAACACAAATCCCCCAATTGGATCAGGTTTTCAAGTGTAATTAGGTTTTCTTTTATCAAATTGATTTTAATTTCATTTTAATGGTTTCCTACTTGTTGAGGTCGAGCTCACATTTCTAAGAGTGTCATTGCAACTTCTCATTACTAATGAAAAATAAAGAGTGTCCAGATTGAATGAGCTAGAACTATGGAATTAATTTTGCCTTGAGGCTTTGAATCACCTACAATCCTATCATAATTGACTTAAAAGGAGCTACAACAAGAAGATCAAAAGTCGATCCTTCCAAGTGGGAGACCTTGTCTTGAAGGAGAATCGAAATAATATATGCTAGATCCAAATAGCAAGGGTAAGTTTGAGCCTAATTGGTTAGGGCCATTCATTTTCAAAACCAGCTATGGTTCTAGAGATTATAAACTATCAACCCTTGAAGGAGAACCCTTGCAGGATCCCATCAATAGAATGCATCTCAAAAAGTTTTATGCCTGAGTCTTAAAAGGTATAAATCCAAAAATCAAAAAAATAATAAAATAAATTAAAAATAGAAAAAGGATCAAAAGAGTAAAGAGAAAAATCCTCCTCTAGCAAAAACCACCTCAGTGGCGCTTTGGGAAAGTACCTTGGTTAAAACCTAGAAAACATTCCCCTTGCATAAATAAGCAACATCTCTTAGCCACCATTGGCTCTTTTTCTTGTTTGGAATTCACTTTCCATCACAGTCATCCTCCATCCTATTTATCCTATGTATTACTTCATCCATATGTGTATGTATCATAGTTGGATATTGAGTAAGTATCATGTTACCCTTCAGTACCACTTGGAACACTTCTAAGGTCAGTTTTCCCTACCTATATCAAGATACTCTATCACATAAAACTAGGGGCATCTTCCTATACTAGCATTGGATCGAGTTCTTGTATATTCCCTTAAGATTATTCCTAAAATCTCAAAATACAAAAAACATTCGTAAAATCTCAAAAACATCCAAAAATTTGTAAAGTTCAAAAATCCAAAAACATTCAAAACATCATAAAAATCCCAAAAACATCCATAGAACTTGTAAATTCAAAATCCCAAAAACATGCAAAACCCAAAAGCATCCAAAAACTTTTGAAGTCAAAAAATATAAAACCACACATAATATCTTCAAAACCCAAAACATCCAAATCACATCAAAACCCCTAAACAGGTCTAAAAGATTAAAAAAAAATCAAAAACACTTGTCAAACTACATTATATTTGTGCTTATGTAGGCAAGGCCATCATCGATGACCCCTGAGGCATTAGGTCAATCCTTTAGGATTGATCATAATTAAATTACAATTCATCAATGTTAATATCCCATCAATAATTGATTATTGGTTAGATGCAGTCAAACTATGTCATCTTTGCATTTATGTAGGCAAGGCCATCATTAAGGAGCCCCCAAGGTGTTAGGTTAGTTTCCCCTTATGTCTTGGTCTAGTCTTTGAAAATCAAAAACATTAAGAAAATGTGAAAATTAAAACATTTGCAAAACATTCAAAATACCAAAACAACATCAAATATCTTTGAGAAAATCCTAAACAACCTCAAATAACTTAAAAACTTAAACATTCACATACACTAAGAAAATAGCCTCAAAACATTTCAAAATGTTCAAAAACATTGAAATATCTAGTAAACAGAACCATCCATCCCATTTTGATTTCACCCGCAATAAACTTCCATACATATTAAATCGATCAAAATTTTCAACCTTCGGCAATGAAAGCGGAAACAAATATGGCAATCAATAAAGTATAACCCTTAAACGTAAAGATCCTAAGTTTTGATCATGAGTAAACAAGTTGGTTGACATTTGTATCAACAACCTGTAAAATAGTTGGTTTAGTTAAACATTTGATAACATGTCCTATGGATACATCTTTCCTACAATGGACATCATCATTAGAAATCACCTTAGCTATGTTAATTTGGAAAGAGATATGAATAACATTCACTGTTTGTTCATTTTGATCTTTTCTTATGATTTATCTTATTGGTCCATTTCGCTAACATCTCGATGATGTTTATCAAAACAATTTAGAGAGAAAGGAATGGGGAAATGATCATTATCTTTTGTTTGTTGTCCTTGTTGGATGTTCTTGTAATATGACCTTGATGAATAATTTCCTTGTGTGTGCAAAGTGGTATAAAGTAAACAATGGCTAGGACATATTAGGTTCTTCATACCTTTTATTTTTTAGTATTGTTACTTTGATTTCTTATTCTTTCACATAATCAAACGAGGTTTTCGTATATTAGGTATGAACAAGAATACTCCTATCTATTTGTAGAATCAATGTCCATCACATTAGATACAATTCCATTGTGGTTTTAAATACCTTGATGCATCATTTCTATTTTCTATATAAAAAATAAGGAATGATATAATGAATTTATCCTAATCCTAGAAGCAAGCAAATCATCTCTCTCATCGGATATCTAATAAAGTCTCAAAAAATCATAGACTTGTTGGGCTTCTGAATCAATCTTAAAAGAAATGGTTAATCAACATCATCTTATTCTTCTATCTTATTTCCATGCTAACATTTCCATCCTAGTATCATGATAGTCAACAAAAAAATCTTCATATAAATTCATCCATCCTACATCCACAAACCATCAGCATACATACATCCTTCATATTCATATCATGTCATATGAAAATACACAAAAAGAAAGGCATCTCATAGCATATACATCTTAAATCATTATTACATATCAAATGAGAAAACTTACTTAAAAGGTAAATAATTCATTGTATTGGCATACATTCATATCATACAACATGCATGTGCATCATAAGCATAATCATAAATAATGTGCATCCATATCATAATCATGTGCATCCATATCATAAACATATGCATCCATCCATACATGAGCATGAGCATGAAATATAAACATCATATCATAGTTGCATCTGAAAGTCATCTCATATATATATATATCAAAATAATGGCTATCATGATACAAATCAAAATTAATGTGTGATATCATCAAAATATATACATGAGGCTATAAAAACTAGTTGATGAATGAATATACATCACTAATCAAGATATACATAAAAAATATGTCTATATATGTAGAGCTATCATCTACTCTATCATTCATCCTAGTGGGAGGGATGTTGATGCCTCCACCTAAAGACTGCCCTACTGATGGTCCACCCACTGAACCACTATGTGCAACCTTGCTCCTATGGGATAATTTTGGCTAATGTCACTACCGAGGGACATCCCTATGGTACAATGTCTAATAATATGAAGCCTCTGCTATGGCCTATTTGTAAAGTTTAGTGGATACCAGACCCTATCCTTGAGCTTGGGCTTGAAATTGTGTAGTCACCTCAAGTTGTTGTCTCTGATTTATCTCCTGTTGTAGTTGGTGTGTCAATGGATGGCTCTATTGGCACTCATGTTCATGCTCTTACCTATAGTGTTCTCAGTATGTCCTGGCTATATTCCTCTCCTAAATAGTAGTGTCCATCTCTTGCCTAGTGGTGTCTCGGTCATGGAGGGCCTAGTCCCTCTCAGCTGTTAGTACCTATATCCTCTGGTCTTTGGGATATGGAACCTAATTTTGTGGTGGTGGTGGGGTAGGTGGTACCACCTGTTGTAACTATTGTACCAAGGGAAGTTGATGTCTATCTCTAGGAACATGTTTTTCCATTGGAACCTAATTGACATGTGTTGGCTACTATGGAGGCTATTGTGGTATCTATATAATCACCTGACAACAGAATTTTCCTCTCATTTGTCCTCATCCTCCACCATGCCCCCTATAGGACCAGTTAGTCTAATAGGGGCATTCTATGTGAACCAATGATCATAAGTAGGTGTAGCACACGGATAATTGATTCCTTCAACATAAACCCATGACAATGGTAGAATATGTGAAAAGTCATGAATCTCCACCTGAGGATCTATGATGTCTCCCCAATTTGTCTCCCTAGTAGTGCACACATATATATGTCTCTATAGGTGAGAGGTAATACATATTGTTGGTCACCAAACTTCCTAGAAACCCTATCGAGCAAATATCTCTCAATGATATGGTGGTGACGACCCATGATCCATCATGTCTATTTGGAATAAAAGAGCTCTTACTAATCATCAAACCATGGATGGGACTAGAGCTAGGGTATCCTCTTGAATGATTTCATATCAACAATAACTCTCCACCAGTATGTTATCCCAGTAATGCCTATGTGGTGAATTATGGTCATAGCTCAAAATTTGTACACCACTGGCTACTCCTCATCTATGTTTGCTAATGTAATGACATGTGGATTACAACAATGTGCTCCCATGCCTAGATGTGCAATAGAGTAACACCGGCTGATAAGTTTTGTCATCACATATACACCACTTGGTGCATACCATGGTATAGAGAAGCTAGTATCACTAGACCTTGACATACATTGTCATGCTATCCACCATGCTCTCCAAGACCAAGCCCTAGCCGACATTGAGTCATTGGTTACGCCTGTCTAGAACCAGAACCCCCATGATCAATCCAATGATGACAAATATAAAATCACTAACATGTCCTCGGTGTCAGTGCAAGTCAATGTGGTGGCTCTCCAAGAATAAAGGATCGAAATCTAGAACTCGAAACATGGCATCCAAGCCAAGGTCAATGTCGTGGTTAACTGGGGTGTCATGAATGTGTACTCGAAGGATGCGCCAAACACCCTCAAGTGTAATATTCGCTTCACCGATAGGGAGGTGGAATGAAGAGGTCTCTAAATGCTAACTCTCGACAAGCGTCGTCATCATCACAAGGTGTGTGTTAATCTCTAACATGTGTGCAATGAATCCTAATCTGATGGCTCCTAGAAAGAATTTTTTGTAATCCTTGAAATGTGCCAACCATAAAAAAACACTACATCTCCTCTCCTATGATTGTAAAGGATGGAAGGTCTCCTACATGCATCACGTGCATAGCGGAAAATTTTCTAAAAAAAATAAAAAATCTAAGTTAGGCATCCTAGAAGCACGAGTGTGTTGCACTGTTAGTCTTGCAACTGCGTTGCACTTTTAAAAGTGTGCTGCTAAAAATCAAGTGTGTTGCACTGATCCATTTTTGAACTATGTCAGTCTAGGGAAAGTGCACTGATCTAAACGCATGTCTTGCTTGGTAAATTTCATAGGTGCACAGTTAAATTATATATGTGCGACACTTTTACAAGTGTGAAATTAGGGTTTAACATTTGCGTCGCAACAAGTGCATCACTATAATAGAAGGCATATATGTGGTATTTTGAAAAGTATGTCATTGGTGGCACAAGTGCGCACCGATGATAACAAGTGTGTTGCTAAAATCGCAATGCACTTGTTGACCATTTTCGACCCAAAAAATACCTATCTAAAAATGCATGTAAGCAAAAAATTTTGAGGTACATACCGGGGGTCCTACATCGGCTGGGTGCTGGAACTCATGGACTACATTTACAAGGTTTAGTAAGAGTGCATAGTTAGCCATCACGTTTAGGTGCTCTGAAGGGTCTCTCACAATCTCTCAAATTTTCAAACTCAAAGTGTGCAAATGAAGTGGAAAATGATCCTTGGCTCCTATTTATACATGAAATTTAGAGTTTTTACCTCATAGTAGGGCGTAAACCTACAGTTTTATCCTTTTCTCTTCATGTTTGAGCTTGACAACCTATTTGAAGCATTTTTCAGTGTCTTGGGGATTATTTTCACATCCCCTTTGTAGCTAAATTGATTTTATACCCTTGTCAAAATCTCGACCTAAAAATCATTTTTTTTGCTTGATCTCTCAAGGATGCAGTATACTAGCATCCAAAATTTATTCCCTTTGCTAGGGCACAGTGGAGCATTCAAAAAAATCATGAATTTTTTTAATTTTTAATCTAAGTAGCAACGTTCATATGAAAAGCATCAGATCTTTGAACCAATGTAACATGTACCTCAATTCAAAGAGGGGAAAATGTACACACTTAAAATTGTCCTAATTAATATTACACATCCAAATTTAATTACTAACACTTTTTTCGTCTTGATACGACCACTTTCATCTATTTAATTAAATAATCATGATTGTTTAATTAGATTCATCGTTTTCTTCTATTAATCGAATAATCAACATCATTTGGCTAATTCACTTCTTTCATACTAATTTTCATCCTATTTGATTAAATAATGTGAATTATTTAATTAAATTCCCTAAGTCCTCTCATTTGATTAAATAATCTTAATTATTTAATTAAGTGTCAATTCCCCTTCTAATTAAATGAGCTAATTGTTTAATTAAAATCCTAAATTACCTCATCTTGTACAATTCAATAATATCTCAATTATTTAATTGACTGATATCTTTTAATCCATCCAATTTCTCCCACTTGCAAAGGAATATTCTCAAGAATATTCCTTTAATCCAATTCAATCAATTTCCCTCCAACATGGAAATATCTTGCACATTCCTCCTAAAATTAAGGATTTGTGTTTGTTGAAATCAGTTTCAACCCTTGATTAACTTTATCAATCCATTTGATCTTTCAATCTCAGCCATGGATTTCATCCTTGATCCATGTCAATTCCCCTCATCCATTTCCATCCCTTGATTAACCAAATTGATCATATCCATTGATTCACCTAAAATTCCTATAAATAGCCTCCATTTCATGAGTAATGGATCCACAAAGCTTAAGACTAATTACACTATATCATTTTTAGATCCATCTTTGAGAGCATTTGGACTTTTTGCATTTATTTCATCCATTCCTCCATTAAAGCATCACTTCAAATCTTGATTCAACAATGAGATTGGGAAAGGGATGATCATTTCACATCAATTTAGCACCAATCCCCCAATGGGATCAGGTTTACAAGTGTATTTAGAAGCCAAGCCAAGTTTTCTAAAACATCTCTTGGGAAGGTGCAATGGGACAACTAGTCATTCCATGAAGATATTCATCATGTACTAATTGCTTGTTGAGACAAGAAAAACTTGGTTAGTGTTGATGGTTAAAATGACACAAACAACATTAAAACAGAATATTTCTACTCTATTTCTCCTGAAAGAAAAAGACAACATGTAGTGGCCTAACTCTCAAGGTCCTGGTAGTTGGTTCTCAACTATCTGATGTCACTCAATTGGTTCATGCAACTGTAATATTCAAGGGGCCTATGCTGGTAACAAAGGATTCAAGCAATGACTCTCTTTATCAAAATAGTTCCTGTAAATCAATGGGTTTTAAATAAAAGAAAAAGATAGATCAAAGGGGTAAATCAGCAAGTATGGATTAAATTTATCTAATATCCAGACATATACTTCTAACAATGAACGTTTTCTCAACCGATCACAAAAACCATAGCATGACACAACCCACAGTATAACTATACCATCGTATACATCTTAGGTGCTTAATTCAATTCCATTATCCGCATATCACAAGTATTTCCAAGATTTCGAAACAACACACATTCATTCATCATCAAAACTATAGATCAACAGACTTTAATAACTTTAATTCAATGACAATTTAACAAGATAATCTTTAAACCTGGTTTCTTCTAATGACTTTCATCACATAAGAAACTATCATGCTTCAACACAATCACTGGCATTCAAGTGGATTATAACTCATTAACCTTATCAAACAACACAATTCAATGTAAACTCCATATTTCGTAAACCTCCAATTCTATTAACTATAAAAAAAGATCTAGTACAATGTATCTCTGCAAAACTCTATAAAATTCTATCTCCTAGCACTAGGTAAGCCAATCCAATTCTCAATTAGCCGACCCTTACAATGTGAGACCCATCTGGTATTTATAGATATACAAAAGAAGATCGAACTTCAATTCTATCTTAGGCTTTCCACATTTTTAGGAACAATCAACTTTCTTGTAAACTCAGATCAACTTTGATCTTGAGTTCTTACATTATGCATTCAGTTTGATCTAACAATAGAAGATAGAAATAGAAGAAAAAGAAGTCATGCGCCCTCAAGACTATCAGTGTTGCATGCATGCAACATGCAAGGAAGAAGAACATCATGCAACATGCAAGATTTTATGCATGTGAAGCTGGATCCACTATGAACTCATCATAACTAGTGAAGACTTGTTGTAGCATATCCATATCTGGCCCATCAATCCAGTTATCTTAAAACTTGATGCGATCCAACTCAGCTGCAGCAAACTCTTTCATACTTTTTACTTTGATCAACTCTCTCCCTACAGCTTTTATTTCTTCTTTGACTTCTACAAGCCGATCTATCACTAAGACTCCTCCATCATCTTTCTCCTACATGAGTCCTTGGAATCTTTCATTCCATTTCTCTCTAACCTGACTCAACGGCATGCCATCTTTAGTCATTACATTCACATCTACAATTATGGCCATAACCGCTTCCAACTCTTCCAACTGCTCAATTAAATTATTAACTGCATCCTGAATCTCATCCTTATGCTTGCTCAAAAAGCCAGTCCTAAACTTAAGTATGTGAGAAGTCTTTTCTACAAAATCTTTGTTATCATCTTTGAGTATAGATTCTTCTAGAAGAGTAGTTAGAGGCAATGTATTTATCTTCTCTAACTTTTCAATATACTCCTTATACTCTTCTTCTAGTTTTTTGGATGCCTCAATGTATTGATGCATCTCTTTTATTACTTCTTCTGCTTCTTTGTAAGTTTCAAACCCTTTTTCCAAAACCTCACCTACCTCCCGGTTCACTTTGTCTATCCATTTGTCAACCATCTCCGCCTTTTCTCTAACCTACACCAAATCATCAACCTCCTTTTTGCTTAGCAAAATAGGAGTCTCAATTGTTGCAACCTGTTGTGACCTTGGAGAGGAGACACTCTTCAAGAATGAATGTAACTGATCCAATTGAGCCTTAAGCTCATCTTTCTTTTGTTTGTACTTGATCATCCTTGATTTTATCATTGAAGCCACCACATCAATCAGATTCATTTGTTGATTTCTAGTGGGTCTTCCCAAGTTAACCGTACTCAATTGATAGTCTGTGAGTTGCATATCCCCTACCTCCTTTTCAGTCATAGGCATGACACATTTAGCAACTATCTCCCCTTTATTTGTGAGTCTGGTAGAATGCAAAACTTTAGCCCTCTTCTTAGGCCTTTCTTGTTCAATCTCCTTCATCATGTCCTCCCAATTAAGAGGTTGAGGAGGTGTTCTAGCTCTCTTCTGCAAATCTAATTTTAACCATGTAGGAGCACTAGGAGCAGTCATCATCATGGAAGAGGAAGCGGCAACTGTAGAGGATAGCTGAACATTTACCTCGGGTTGAGAATCAACCTTTGCTTTTTCTTGTTGCTTCTGCAGCACATGCATCTGCACCAACTTCTCAACCTCTTCTCTATCTCTTCATTCCTGCACTTTCTTATCTTCTTCTTCCTTTCTTAATCTCTCCTCTTCCATCTGATCCTTCTCTAACTTTTATTTCTCTAAGCCCTCCTTTTCCAACCGTTCTGCCTCCAAAGCTTTAAGTTTTGCAGCTTCGGCCTCTTCTTCCTTTTGCTTCTTGATTAGCTCTTCGGCCTCCTTTTCTTTTCTTATCCTTTATGATTCTTCCTTTTCTATTCTTTCCATTTCTAAGGCTATGAGTTTCTCTACCTTTCCCTTTCTTCTTCAGCTTTTTGTTTCTTCATTAACTCTTCAACATCCCTCTCCTTCCTTAGAGCTTCAGCTTCTTGTTCTTTCTATCGAGCCTCCTCTGCAAGCTTCAATCTAGCAACCAGGGCTTCCCTTTCCCTTCAGTTTCTTGCTTTCTCCTCCTCGAGATCGTGAATCTTCTATATCAGTTTCAGCTTGTCATTTTCTGCCTTGACCTTGATCTCATGCTCTCGTAGCCTCATTTGCTCCTCCATTTCATCAGTTGTTGTCCTTGTTTCAACTTCTTTTACCTTTGATTGTTGCTGTTGAAGTAAAGCATCAACTTGTAACTTTTCCTCCATTTCCTTTTGTTCTCTACAGCATCCCTTGCATCAGATTCTCTGGTAGCATCTTCAAATTGTTTCCATTGTTCTTCTTGTGTAAGAATCTATTCAACAGTATGATCTAGAGGCACGTTTTCTTGCAAGTCCTTCTCTGACAGAGTTTCATCCGAGTCTGTCTCAATTTCTACCAATTCTTCCTCCACTTCTTTTCCTTTAGTAGCTTCAGCCATGGCATAAAGTACTCCTTGAACTTCTTTACTTTTCTTTCTTGTTAGTGGGGCTTGTGCAGATGACTCACCCAATGTGGGCGTAGAAACAGCAGATTCAATTCGAACATCTCCCTTGGGTGTCTCTTCTTCTTCATCGACTACCTCCAACTCTGTTTCTTCAACATCAGGAGGAAAGAATTCTAATGGTTCCTTGGAAGGTGCCTTTCTTTTAATCCTCTTATACCCTTTACCTTTCTTGAGGATTGGTCCCTGAGGAGCTTGAGTTCTCATCATCAACCATTGCACACTTCTATCCAAGACTGTCCTTCCCAGTTTCTTAATATCAATCATTTCTTCCTCATTCCAGTCTATTGGATCTAAGTTTTTGGTGCCAACATTCAAAGCTTCATATGAGGGATCTAATACCATTCCATCATCCACCAAAGTGTCAAGAATATTATCTTTAATACCCAGCTCTACCATAAGTGAGACTGGTAATCTCTCATAATTCTTCCTCCTTAAGTCATATTCATCCTGCCTATCACACCAAAAATCCTCTAACAAATTAAAATGTCTAGTAAACACTGAAGGTAATAAAGCATACATCTTCTTCTTTGGATCAAAATATTTACGAGCTGTATACAATCCCAATTTCAATTGTATCAACTCATTACAAACCACCTTTGCTCCCTTCAAATGTTGACAATTGTATTCACCCAGTTTTATAGGAAACTTATGGCATCCTATCTTGTGCTTCATCCCAAATCTATCATTAACTCCAATGGCTTGATATACAAATTCCATAAGCACTATTCCATTGCTGTAGCATCTTGGAAGCAAATGGGGATGACCCTCAAAACCAAACAATCTGAAGTATGTAAATTTGTGGTATTGGATGTACCAACTTCCCCATTCAAAAATGAATGCCATAGCTTCTTGGCTTAACCTGTATCTTGCATCTCCACTCAACTGGTTGATAAGCACATATAAAAATACATCATTGACTCTTCTGAAGTGAGTCTCAGCAACCTGAAGAGATAATTGATCATAGTGCTCCCATACCTTCCTTTGTCCATCCAAGACTCCCATTATACCTACTCTGTTAAATCTTGGGAAAATCCCCAATCTTGATGTAGCATAGACCACATATGAAGTCATGAAGAAAGATTTGGTCTGTCTAACCCTTGTGAGCTGATCATGTATGCCATCAGAAACAATCATTGACCAATCAAATTGATAATCACCTCAAAAGATTACTTGAATAAAATGAAACATCCATTCCTTGAAATGGAAGGCATCCCTCTTCCCAAACACTCTGGACAGCATCAATATCAAATCAGATATCTCCTTCTTGAAATCTGCCCTCTTTGGCTGGTCTGCAAGCTTGCTTAAAGACTTCTTCTCGGTGCTTAACCATCTTTTGTTTAAATGAGACTTATTGGAGTCTTTATGCTTACTATATTTCTCCAATGCCTCTACCTCAGTTAACTGCACCAAATTCTTGGGATCAGGAATATTAAATATGCTTTGGAACATCTGCGGAGTAAGATCTATAATCACAATATTTTGTGAATCCATGCATAATCTTGTAGCTAGATTATAAGTACTGGCCACTATAAATATCAACTCCGGACATTGAACTGATAAAGGAAACACAGTGATATGTGCAAGACCGGAGTCAACAATCCTTTGAGTTCTCCCTGTCAAGTTTTCCCATTCTGCAAAGGTCTCTTCATGTAATTCTTCAAAGCTATACTGGCCCAGATTAGTATCTGTGATATCTAACCAGTCTGATTCCACCTTGCTCACCTTCACCACCGGATTCCTATAATCATACCTCAAGGTATAAGGTAGTTGTTTTGGTTTCACCTTCTTGATTTTCGATGTTGTCTTTGATGTTCCAGCCGGTTGATTCCTTCGAGCAACCTCTCCTGACATTCCTGACATCTCTCAAATCTCCTGCAAGCAAACCTCTAATTAAAACTTTAGATAAATCATCATAAAACATGCTTTTTAAAACATACCTGTTACACATACATCGGAGTCGGAACCAGACAGAAGGTCAAAACAATTGCTTTTACAAAACTGGCGAACTCGGAGCAAAAACCAATATAGGAACTTCACCTAATAACAAATGGGCTCGAAGTCGGAGTCGGGGAGGTTATCAGAACCGGGATTGGAACAAAAATCCGATTTGGTTTTCTTTGATTTTTACTTTTCATATTCTATTTCCATTCCGCCTCCGCCTCCGATTTGGTCATTATTACTTTGAAGAAAAACTTCCTACTATATGTGGAGCTGGACATGGGATGAAAACAGAATTGATAACCTTCACAAACAAAATTCTTAAGTTCAGGATCAGTTCCGATCCCGCCTCGGCCAATTATCACATACTCCAAAAAACCCTTTAGAACTCAGAATCGGAAACAAGATAGAAATGGAATTGATAACTTTTGAAAAACAAAACTCTTATGTCCATCACCCATTCGAATCCCGCCTCTGCCAATGCTAATCATGACATCATCAATTTTTTTCATTTTCAACATAACTTCATGATTAAACCTAGATTGCCATAAAATGGCAAAGGAGCTTAAAAACTCTACCCTCATATGACCGTGGGGAACAATTGTATTTTAGGGCCATTTATTTAAATCTTATTTAAAGTAATTGTAGAGACCAACGAAACCCGAATCTAACAAACTTAATAAAACTAGAGCACGGGTTTAAAACCCTGCCATTCTACCAAACGACGAAACCCTAATTTAAACAATAAATCTAATGTACCCTAACTCACTGTAAAATCTCCAATCTACCTCATTGTAAATTCTTAATCTAACTCACGACATTAAAAAAAAAACCTTTAATCTAATCTAATCTATTGCAAATCGAAAATGACATGACGTGATCACAATTAAGACGTGAAAGCGACAATGCCCTAAAATAGAAAGAAACGACACGATAAAACAAGACAACAAAGATTTAAAGCAAAACAAACAAGCCAAAACAAGAACCTACTCATTCAATCACAACGATGATCATAAAATTGCTTTAAAACACTATGATTGAACACGCGAGCAGATACAAAGCAAAACACAATGAACACAACAAGGAAATAAACAATGAACAATAAAGATAAAAGACCTACCTCAAACACAAACAAAGCCAAGCCAACTTTCTGAATCAATTCGCACACAATATCCCTTCTCTATCTCGATCAATTTGCTTAAACAAACTCTGCTATTGCTCTTCATGCTCTCAAACTTGTGATAATAACAATAATGATCGGCTTTAACCCTTAATAAAGAAAAATATGTGAATTTCTACCTACACCGGCAACCACCATTAATGCATTAAAACGCAGTAAAGGCGGAGTTGAAACTCTAAGAGAACGAACACTGGTCTGCAGTGCAACTTCAGTCAAAAATTCAATGACAAAAATTGGCGAGGGCGAAACTAGAATGGAAATAGGATCTTAAACTCATAAAATTTCCAAACCTTATTCCCATTCCGACTCCGCATCCGACAACTAAAAACAAAACAAAAACAATAAGTAAAAATTTAAGTAAAAGACCAACCTAATAAAACAAAAACAAAAAAAACTGAGACAAACAAACATTAAAAAGGTAGCGGAGGAGGGATCGGAATTGAATTTGATTTTGCAAATTTTGATAACAACCATCCCAATTCCCACTTCGGCTCCGCTTCCGCCAAAGAGCAAAAACAAAGGCAAAGAAAAGACCGTCGGGATAGAACCAAAAACAAGCCTTAAAAGAACTTTCAGAACCTGACTCAACTCCGGTTTCGATTTCGACAGAGAAATCAAAGAAAAACAAAGTATTGGCAAAAGTAGACTCCAAACTTTGTTTCAAAAACAACTAAGTACAAAAAACACAAAGGGGGACCCATTTTGACCAAGGTAAAAGATGGGGTGGTTATGCAAGGCATAACAGTTAGGATATTTTTTCCTTTCAAGGTAAGAGGTGTATCATGTATGTGTGCATACTCTAGTCACCATTCAAGCTCTTGGTATTTTATCATGTAAACTCAACTTGAGATATGTACCCACTTGACTACTAGGAATTTGCTTGATTGATGGTGTCAAAATTTCCTTAGTAAGCTTTATGGAAGAAATCTTCTGAAATATCATCCTTTCCCATTGAGTCGGTAAACACATTGCTTGTCATTTAAACTCAAAACAAATATCAACATGGTCATGACTAAAATTTTAAACCCTTTGAATATAATTGATTTCACTTGAAGGTCATCATACTATTGCATGCACCTAAGTATATTTTGTTTTTGTTAAAACAATATATTAGTGTGCTTCCTAGTATTGTTGCCCATATCTATAATTATTTCACAGTAAACCTTGGGGACTATGATTTAGCACCTTTCTTTTCACAAAATTCAATATTTTGTGGGAAAAAATTTGCTTGGTTATATACATCTTATATTTAAACATAATCGAGACCTTTATGTGGTGAAAAACAACTCATATTAAATCAAAATCTAAATAATTGAACTCACAAAGTAGGTTTCTCTTGGTCATACATTCAAAATATTTTGGTTTCCAACAAAAAATACAAAGAAGGAAATTCATACTTAAATTATTTTTTATCAAAACAATTTTGGGGCATCACACATCAAAACGTCATACAAAAGTCTTTCATCAAAATCATTTGGTCTTCTAGGTTTTCAAACAAAAGGAAATTCATGTTTCTCAACACCTTGGTCTTGTTACAAATTCCTCTTAGGTCTAACATTAGGATCAATTATACCAAACATTGATATCAAACATCAAGCCATTCAAACATTCCATCTCACAAACAACTTAAAATTATGGCAAACAAATCCCTTAGACTAATTTTTCACCAAACATCATCTACTTTAGCTATATTTTTGGAAACATATCACTTTTCATGCATCTAGTTGGATTAGCACACATCCTTTTGGACACACTTATCTTAGGGTCATAAGTCTACTCTTAAGATTTACAAATTCATTAGCATCTTCATCAAACACACATCAAAACTTTAGTTTAGATTTATTTCAAAATTGAGAGTTCTTTATCATTCACATCACTCACCCCTTCACCACATCATTCACATTATCATTGCTCCTAATTCATTTAGAGGTTCTCTTTTAGAAAACTTTGAATCAACCCAAGAATTTAGACAATACAAATCACATCATACTACACTGAATGTTGATACAAGTTTTATGGTAACAACAAGATCACAACACAAGAGAAACATGGAGAAAAACCAAAACTTACCTATCATGAGTAACAAAAAGAAAAAAAAAACTTGGAATTGATGAGTTTAATCTGAGATTTTTCACAACTCCACCACACAATCTACCACAACCATCTCAAACTTAAAAATATACAAGGGCTCACATAGAGGATGTTAAAAAAAATCCCATGGAACTTACTGCAAATGAGATACTTAAGATGCAACAAGACCCTAAGGTTCATCATCTTGTCAGCACAGTGTTGAAACTAAATCCTACCCAATATATGCTTACATTAGAAAAAAAAGGATCCAAAATCCCTTCTACATTCAATGTAAACACACTTAAAGAACAACCTTTGGAAAATGTTGCATCTATCACTCAAACTCCTCACAATGAACCCTTGGTCCATTATATCATTCAATCCATGACACAATAATCTTAATCATATCCAACCTACAATCACTAGGATGGACTCATCTAGCATTTTAAGTCAACAAGGAAATCAAATTGGTCATACTCAAAGTCTAGGGAGTCACATAAACTTGGGTATTCAAAACACAAACATCCCACCAAGCACAAGCATCCCTAAAAATCCCCAACACCCAAATGTTTCACTTACATCACACCCCCATAACACACAAATTGCACCAACATTTCATGCCCAACCATATCCTCCACTCACATCTAATACCCAAAATGTTCAAACCAACATCCCTAGTATTCAACACAACCAAGTGAATCAACAAACTCAATTCAATCTTCAAGGTCAACACCAAATGAATCAAAATCGAGGAAATCAAACATCAATTTAGTTATCACGACACCATCAAATTGATCCAAAAAATCAAGTAATCAAACATCCAGTGAATCAAAACCAATATCAAGGAAATTAATTTTCCCAAAATTAGATTATTCAAAAAACATCAAGGTAATCCCCAAAATCCATTGGTTCAAAATCAATGTCTATCATAAAAAGCACAACATCAAGTGGCATCGTATCAAGGATCACAACCTATGTCACAACATCAAGGAATCCCACAAACATTGCAAAATCAAATGGGTCCTCAAACTTATGTCCCTCACCACAACACCAAATCTTGCAAGGACTTATAGCACAAAAAAATCAAGTATCATTACATTGTGGACAAGATTCCCCATATAAAAATCAACATGGTTCAAATATGAATTTACAAAATCAAGTGTCTCATAACGAATTTTTGGTCTCATAGCAATATCAAAACATAATCCTCCATCACAATCCACTCATAACATGATTTCACAAAATTAACACATCCCATCAAACCAATACATCCAACCAAATCAATATTTCACAAATCCAAACATCATTCCATCACCTCAAAGACAAAATTATATTGCTCATCAACAAGATATTGCATATCAACAAGCCCAATGAGCGTTGCAAAAATAACAAGCTCAGCAAGCATTACAAGCCCAACAAGTGTTGCAAGCACAACAAGCCCAACAATCCTTGCAAGAACAACAACCTCAACAAGACTTTCAAGCACAAAAATCACAACGAGCCCAACAACAACAATTTCGTGTACAACAACAATAATAATAAGGCTTGCACTATAATCAACAATATCAATATGTGAATTCACCACAAAATTTCCTCAATCAAAATTGATATGGAGCATACAATACACCACCAACTTTATCACCATTAAATCCACAATATCAAAACAATCCACCATACACACTATATAATACATTCAACTCTAACACGCCACCTTACCAAAATATAGTTTATAATTAATTTACCATCCCTCAATATAATACATATGCTCCACCACCAAACAATCCTCAAGAGGATATCTCATCACAAATAAGGACACTCACGCATCAAATCCATGACATCCAAACTAGGAAAAAAAATAAATCATATGTTTTTCAAGACTTGTGTCCATATCCATTTGATTGTAACATTGCAATGATACCATTCCCTCTAGGATTTGAGATCCCTAAATTTGACAAATACAAGAGATGTGGAAATCTGGAAGAACATATTAGGGAATTTTATGTGGCATGTATGGAAGTGGCATACAATGACTCTTATTTGATGTGTCTCTTCCCATGAAGTTTTGGATGCCAAGCCATCGATTGGTTCTCACACCTATCTCTAGGAATTTAAAATTTTCAAGAGATAATAGATTAATTTGTAGCACATTTCTCCAACAATTTTGATATGGATATAAGTTTGGAAGAACTTTATACCCTTAAATAGAGCAAGGGAGAATTATTTTCAAAAAAATTGCAATGATGGAGACATAGAGGAAGTAAGTGTAAATGGCCAATTCCAAAGAAACAACAAATAGAGATCATTATTGCAAATGTACAAATAGACTTAGCCTTCTAGTGGAAAATTCAATGTGTGTCCACATACAAAGAACTCATCCCCAAGGGCCTTAACATTGAAAGAGCCCTCATCACACAAGGAGAAAGACAAGCATACAAATACAATTATCCATCATCTAGTTCCAATGAAAAACCTCGTATATGGGCTAAAAATAAGAACATTACTAATGATGGCATAGTTGACACAAAAGTTATGATCAATGCTCCACAACAAGCAAATACACAACAAAACACACCCAGAAAATAATCAACAAACAATCAATAATGCCAACTCTCAAAGAGGACCACCACCTCAAAACAATTATCCTCAACGACACAATTACACACCCTTGGGGGAACTTATTGAAGTGGTAATGCAAAAGCTAATACAATCAAATCTCATCACACACCCTGATTACAAGAATCATCAAGAGAATCAAGTAAAACCTCCATGGTATAAAGATGAGGATCTTTGTGATTTTTATGAAACCAAGGGACACAAAACATCAAATTTCATTAAGTTGAAAAAATTTATTCAAGATCTTATTCATAACGAAGACACAAAAGTGGATCAACAATCTAGAAATCAAGACCTTAAAATATATGAGAATCTAATGCCCGACCATAGAAAGGGAAATGATAATGGAAAAGGGAAATATTACCACAACATAGGTCATGTTTACAACAATGTTTTAGGGGCTTGTGATCATCTTATAAGGGTCATCACCATTAGAGGACCTAGTGCAGAATGTGGGGCTTGTGATCATCTTATATCAATCATCACCATCAAAGGACCTAGTGCAGAATGTGGAGTCACCACACGTAGAGGAAAAGTCATAATCCAAGGAGAACCATCACAACCTAGGGCCCCATTGAAGTCAAATCCTAATGATTATAGCCTCTTGGACCAATTGAAAAAGACCCTTTCCTGAATCTCTATCTTAAAGTTATTGAAGATATCTCTTGCACATAGGGACATCCTAGAGAAAGATTTGTCTTCGTCATCTATACCTAATGATCTTGATACCAAATAATTTCAAGCTATGGTCAGACACATCACCTCCCCTCATCCCCTTACATTTTTTGAGCATGACCTCCCAATGCAACCATCACATAATCATGTATTGCATCTTGAGGTCTTCATCCATAAAAATAAAGTCAAAAGAGTCTTGGTGGATGTAGGTGTTGGTCTTAACATTTGTACCCTTTATTTGATCAAGAACGGGCTATTTAGAAGATGTTATTGAGAAGACAAAATGGGTTACCATTAGATCATATGATGATAATTAATGGATTTCTAAAGGAACGATCAAAATCCCTATCCAAGTAGGACCCACCATTGCAAAAACCACTTGTCAAGTTCTTGACCTTGGCCTACCATATAATATCCTTCTTGGTCATCCATGGATCCATGTCATGAAAGCTATAGCTTTGACCTACCATCAATGCATCAAGTATCTTTATGAAGAAAAATAAGTCACAATCCATGGTGATCTCGAACCCTTATACTATTTCAAGAACCTAGAAGAGAAGTACTAAAGGGTCCCACAAGTTCCTAATAATGATGAAGTGTCAATCCCCTCCTCTTTTGTTGACCCATCAACCCTATCCTCCACCTCTGAATCAAAGACACCTATCTTACAGAATATCCCTGATATCAAAGCAGTTAATCAAAGACAATGATCATGGGGACTACAACCTAAAGAAGGAATATTTTATAGTTGGAGAATTACCTCTTTCTCCTAGATCCTATGGGAATCCTCAACCTCTTGAAAAGGTATCAAAGACAATAAAGATGGCATCTATTACTTTCATGAAGTGGGGAGATTTGAACAAAGAAAGTATTGATCATGGTAATTTATCAAAATTTATATATTAAGATAACAAACTGAATCCCATTCTTCCAATGGAGGATGACAACAAAGGATTGAAATTGATGAAGGATTGGGGCTACAACAAAAATGAAAATCTTAGTCAAAATAAAAATGGTTTTCTAGAACCTCTTGCTCTTGAGAAATGACCTAGAAATCTTGGTCTTGGATGTACCATGAGTAAAGTGGCCCTTTTTGGCAAGGGTGATTCTATTAAGGGAGTTGAACCTTTCTCTTAGTTAAGTACATCACGTAATGATACCATTGACAACTTTCCCCTTGACGTCACAAAATTATTTAAGGATAATTGCATACTCATGATAACCACCACATCATTCACTTCCACCATCCAAATCACTGAATTAAAACTTGTCTATCCCCAACTTATAAATTAAAACCACTGAGGACCACCTATTTTGGATTCATTTGAAAATGGTGAGGCTATCTCCGAGCTCGTGGGGCTTCAAGACCGCATTCCATTTGGGGATCACAAAGTAGGTTTTTACATTGAACTAGATATGCAAGTGTACTATGGAGAAACAATTGAATCCCTTAGTCATAAAATAGAAAATATGAGAATAATGTCTCAATCCCTAAGTGAAAAACATGTTGTGTCACTTTCAAATCACAAAAAAAAGTAAAAATAAAGGATGTATCTGATGGTGAAAGCCTCTCTAAGGTGCTTGAGGATAAGGGATTCAATCTTCCACATAGTGCAATACATCAAGAAAAAACAACAGTGCTTGTCAAGAAGTGAAATCCAGTCAATGTGGGACAAAGGAGGCACCACAAATCACCTTTTATGTAGAATGACTCCTTGATGAAGAACGGAAGAACTTGGCATCTTTCCTAAAAGAGAAATGATAAGTTTTACATGGTCATATACGGACATGCTGGACCTTCATCCTAAAGTATTTGTTCACCATATTATAGTTCATCCTCAAGCTAAATTGGTAAAGCAAAAGCTAAGAAAAATGCATCCACAAATAACATTATTGGTCAAATTAGAGTTACAGAAGATTCTTGATGTGGGGTTCATTAGACTGATAGATTATCCTGAGTGGGATTCAAACATCGTACTAGTCTCAAAACCCATTGGGGGCATTAGGATATGCATGAAATTTAGAGATTTGAATAAGGCATGTCCCAAGGATGATTTTACTTTACCTAATATCAACATCATTAAATATTTGACAACTGGACATGAAATGCTTTCACTCATAGAAGGGTTCTCAGGGTACAATTAGATCATGATAACCAAAAAAGATCAACATAAAACAACATTTATATGTCCATGGGGAACATATTATTGGAACATGATATTTTTTAGTCTTAAGAATGCTAGAGCCACCTATCAGAGAGAAATGGCCTTGATTTTTCATGACATGATTCACAAGACTTTAGAAGATTATGTGGATGATATTTTGGCTAAATAAAGAACAAGGAAGGAGTATTTGGATGTGTTAGGACTAATATTTGATAGGCTTGAAGAGTAAAAAGTACTATTGAACCCCAAGAATTGTGTCTTTGGTGTCACTTCAGGAAAAATCTTAGGATACATTATATCACAAAGGGGAATTGAAGCATATATAACTAAGGTCAAGGAAATCCTAGATATAAAACCACCACACGCACTTAATAAACTTTGAGGTTTAAAAGGGAGGTTGCAATCTATTAGAAGATTCATAGCACAACTAGATGAAAAGTGCCATCCCTTTTCTCATCTTCTTCACAAGGGGGTAGCCTACAAATGGGATTAAAATTGTGACCGAGAATTTCAGCAACTCAAATATTATCTAATGACACCTCCTATCATTATTCCACCAATAGTGGATAATCCTTTGATTCTTTACATCTCAACTACATCAGCAGCCCTAGGTTCTCTTCTTGCCTACCATGATGGAACAGGAAAGGAGAGAGTTATTTACTACATCAGTAGGACCTTGGTTCGATACAAGCTAAACTATTCGTTCATTGTAAATCTTTCCTAGTAGTGGTGTTTCCTTCCCAAATTTTTAGGAACTACATGCTTTCTCACCAAGTGAAGCTTATCTCTAAGATAGATCCATTGAAGAATTTTTTATCCAAAGCTACTCTCACAAGACGTATGACCAAGTAGGTAATCATCCTCATAATTTGACATAGAGTATGTGGATCGAAAGGATATCAAGGGGAAAGTTATCATGGATCAACTAGAAGAGTTGCCTATCTATGCAAAGAACCCTTTGGTATTTGAATTTCCTGATGAATCAGTATTTACCCTCAGCACAATGGAGCAGTGGAAGCTATATTTTGGCAGTTCACATACACAACATGAATCTAGAGCAAGGATATGTTTCATCACCCCACAAGGTGATTAGCATCCCTAATTAATTTATATGAGTTAGCTTTTCCATGTACTAATAACATAGTTGAGTATGAGGCCCTTATCACAGGATTAAGGATCAAAATACAATGACAAATCCAAGAGTTAAAGGTCTATGAGGATTCTCAATTGATCATAAACCAAGTTAATGATGACTACCAAACCAAGGATGACAAGCTCACATCCTACAAAAAGATGGTGGAAAGTCTCAAAGATTACTTCATTTCCATAACATTTGAGCAGATACCTCAGGTCAACAATTGGGAAGTAGATGCTATGGCTACTATTAGTTCCTTTCTAGATATGCCTCACAACATTTTAAAATGTGAATTCCTCATTGAGAAACTTCTTGTACCATCTTTCAAGGTACCTGAATTTGAATTTGGATGTAAAATCGTTGGTCTCAGTTCCCTGTGATATGATGATATCTTCACTTACCTATACATAAGTAACCTCCCATATGACCTTACTTTGAACCTTAGAAAGACTTTTGTCAGAAGAGCATCTTGATTTTTTCTCTTGGGCAATACCATTTACTGACTAATTCTTGAAGGAACATTATTGTGATGTCTTAACCAAGAGGAAGCTTTAAGTGCATTAAAATTACACAAAGGCGTATGTGGGTTGCATTTGAGTAGTATGGCCTTGGCTAAGAAACTGTTGAGGACATGATATTATTGGCCTACCATGGAATAGGAAGCTAATCAATTTGTCAATAAATATGTGCAGTGTCAGTAGCATGAGAACCTCATCCATGCACCGACTCAAGATCTCAGGTTGATCGCTACACTTTGGCCTTTCTCATAGTGGGGACTTGACCTCATAGGAAAAATCACCCCTACCTCATCCAATGGTCATAAATTTATCATTACAACCACTGAGTATTTTCATGAAGTGGATTGAAGTGATACCCATTACCTATATCATAGGAAAGCAGATATCTAAATTCATCCTAAACTATCTTAGTTTTCGTTATAGTATTCCTCAAGCCCTTATCACAAACAATGGAACACCCTTCAAAAACTAGGATGTTTGTGAGCTATCAAAAAATTTAATATCCAACATCATTTTTCCACTCCATACTATCCCCAAGGAAATAGTCAAGTTGAGGCTTCAAAAAAAACTATCCTAAAGATTCTTAAAAAGAAAGTCAATGAAGTTGGTCGTGATTGTCATCTCTAGTTGAATCACATATTATGGGCCTGTCAAACTATGAATGTCGCCTTGAGGCTTTGAATCACTTACAAGCCTATCAAAACCAACTTAAAAGGAGCTACAACAAGAATATAAAAATTTGATCCTTCTAGGTGGGAGAACTTATCTTGAAGGAGAATTAGAAGAATATGCTAGATCCAGATAGCAAGGGGAAGTCTAGGCCTAATTGGTTAAGGCCATTCATTGTCACAACCAGTTATGGTTATGGAGCTTATCAACTATCAACTCCTGAGGGATAACCCTTGTAGGAGCCCATCAATAGAATGCATCTCAAAAACAATTATGCCTAAGACTTAAAGGGTATAAATCCAAAAAATAAAAATAAAAATAATAAAATCCCCCCAAAAAAAGAAAAGGATCAAAAGAGTAAAGAGAAAAATCATCCTCTAGTAAAAACTACCTTAATGGAACTTTGGGCAAGTACCTTGGTGAAACCTAGAAAATAGGCACCTTGTGTAAATAGGCACCATCTCCCAACCACCATTGGCTCTTTGGCTTGTTTGACATTCGTCATCCATCACAGTCATCCTCCATCCTATTTACCCTATTTATTCCTTCATCCATGTATGTTTGTATCATAGTTGGATATTGAGTATCATGTTCCCCTTTAATACTACTCGACACCCTCCTAAGGTAAGTTTTTCTTGCCTATATCGAGATAGTCTATCACATAGCACTAGGGGAATCTTCCTATACTAGAATTGGATAGCTTTTTTCTATGTTCCCTTAAGATTATTCCTAAAATATCAAAATTTAAAGACATTCGTAAAATATCAAAAATCCAAACCATTGGCAAAATCTCCCAAATCTCAAAAGCATCCAAAAACTTCTAAAGTTCAAAAATCCAAAAAACATTCAAAACATCATGAAAATCCCAAAAACATCCAAAACGTCTCCAAAACCCAAAAACATCCAAAAACTTGTAAACTCAAAAAATCCAAAAACATCTATAACATCTTCAAAACCTAAAACATCCAAATCACATCAAAACCCCTAAACAAGTCTAAAACATCAAAAAAGTCAAAAAAACTTGTCGAACTATGTTGTCTTTGTGCTTAAGTAGGAAAGTTCATTATCGATGAGTTCCATGAGGCATTAGGTCAGTCCTTTAAGATTCAATCATAATAAACTGACAATTCATCAATGTTCATATCCCATCAATAATCGGTTACTAGTCAGAGTTAGTAGAACTACGTTGTCTTTGTGTTTATGTAGGAAAGGCCATCACTAAGGAGCCCCGAGGCGCTAGGTTGGTTTCCCCTTAAGTCTTTGTCTATTCTTTGAAAATCAAAAACATTTAGAAAATGTAAAAATCAAAAAATTTACAAAACGTTCAGAATACTAAAATAGCATCAAATATCTTTGAGAAAACCCTTAACAGCCTCAAATAACTTAAAAACTTAAACATTCACATACACTAACAAAAAATTCTCAAAAAATTTCAAAATGTTCAAAAACATTGAAATGTCTAGAAAACAAAACCATCCAACCCATTTCAATTTCACCCACAATAAACTTCCATCCATAATAAAACAATCATCATTTTCAACCTTTGGCAATGCAAGAGGAAACAAGCGTGTCAATCAATAAAGTATAACCCTTAAATATAAAGATCCTAAGTTTCGGTCATTAGTAAAAAATGTGGTTAACATTTGTATCAATGGCTTATCAAACAGTTAGTTTAGCTAAACATTTGATAACATGTCCTATGGATACATCTTACCTACAATAGGAATCATCATTAGAAATCACCTTAGTTATGTTACTTTGGCAAGAGATATGAATACAATTGACTTTTTGTTCTTTTTTATCTTTTCTTATGATTATCTTATTGGTCCATTCTAATGACCTCTCAATGATATCTCTCAAAACAATTTAGAGAGAAACGAATAGGCATTGATCATTATATTTCAATTGTTGTGCTTGTTGGATGTTCTTGTAATATGACCTCGACAAATACTTACCTTGCATGTGCAGGGTAGTCTCGGGTAAAACAATGGCTAGGACATATCAGGTTCTTCATACCTTTGATGTGTTAGTCTCATTACTTTGATGGCTTATTCTTTCACATGATTAAATGAGGTATCTGTATGTCAGGTATGAACAAGAAAACTCCTATATTTTTTCAGATTCAAAGTCCATCGCATTAGATACAATTCCATCCTAGTTTTCAATACCTTGATGCATCATGTCTATTTTCTATATCAAAAATAAGGAAATATATGATGAATTTATCATAATCCTAGAAGCAAGAAAATCATATCTCTCTCATCGCATATCTAATAAAATCTCAAATAATCATAGACTTGTTGGACTTTTGAATCAATCTTAAAATCAATGGTTAATCAACATTCATCTTATTCTTTTATCTTATTTCCATGCTAACATTTTCAACCTGGTATCATGATAGTCAACAAAAAATCATCATATAAATGCATCCATCTTGCATCCACAAACTATCAGCATACATACATCCTACATAGTCATAGAATGTCATATGAAAATACACAAAAAGAAAGGAATCTCATAGCATATTCATATTGCATCATTATTACATATCAAACGAGAAAAAATACTTAAAAGGTAAATCATTCATTGCATTGGCATACATTCATATCATACAACATACATGTGCATCATAAGCATAATCATAAATCATGTGCATCCATATGAGAGTCATGTGCATCCATATCATAAACATATGCATCCATCCATACATGAGCATGATCATAAAATAAAAATATCATATCATCGTCGCATTCAAAGGCCATCTCATATATATAATATATATATATATAATGACTGTCATGATACAAAACAAAAGTAATGTGTGATATATCAAAATATATACATGAGGCTATCAAAACTAGTCAATGAATGAATATACATCACTAATCAAGTTGTACATCAAAAATATGTCTATATATGTAGATTGATCATTTTCTCTATCGGTCATCCTGGTGGGAGGTTTATTGATGTCCTCCACCTATAGACTGCCCTACCGAGGGTCCACCCACTAAAATACTCGGTGCAACCCTGCTCCTATGGGAGAAGTTTGGTTGTTTCCATTGTTGGGGGACATCCCTATGGTAAAACATCTAATAGTACGAAGCCTCTACTATGGCTTGTCCGTAAAGTGTAGCGGATACCAAACCTTGTCCCTAGGTCTGGGCTTGCAACTATGTAGTCAACTCAAGTTGTCTTTGAGTTGCATCTTGTGCCAGCTGGAGTGTCAACTACTAGCGCTCTTGGTTATTCTCCTACCTGTAGTGGTCTCGGCATGTCCCAGTTGTATACCTCTCCTAAATGGAAATTTCCCTCTCCCACCTAGCGGTGTCTCACTCTCGGAGGGCCTGGTACCTCTCGATTTTCAATACTTGTATCCTTTGGTCTTTGGGATCTGGAGCTTGCTACCATGGTGGTGGTGTGAGATGTGGTCCCACCTGTTGTGATTGTTGTACCAAGGGAGGTTGATGTTTGTCTCTGAGAACCTGTTCGTCCCTTGGAACTTGATCAACATGTGGTGGCTATTGTAGAGGTTGTTGTGGTATCTTTCCAATCACCTACCCTTGGACTCTTCCTCTCATTTGTCCTCATCCTTCACCATGCCCCCTATAGGATCAATCAATCTAATAGGGGCATGCTTAGTGAACCAATCATCATAAGCAGGTGCAGTACCTAGACCATCTTGTCCTCTAGTGTAAACCCATTGCAATGGTAGAATATGTGAAAATTCTTGAATCACCACTTGAGGATCCACAGTGTCTCCCCAATTTGTCTCCCTATAAGTACGGGCGTATATGGTTCTATAAGTGGGAGGTAATACATCATTTTGGTCACCAAAATCCTGGGTAACCCTATCAGAAAAATATCTCTTGATGATATGGTGGTGATGACCCATGATCTATCATGTTTGTCTAGAATAAAGGAACTCCTATTGATCATCAACCCATGGATGTGCATGGAGCCAGGGTCTCCACTAGTTTCTCCTCATATATGTCTGCTAATGTAATGATAGTCTTGAGCATGATAATGTGCTCCCACACCTAGATGTGTAATAGAGTAACACCGAAGTGATAATTTGTGTCCTCACATATACACCACTTTGCGCATATCATGGTATACAGAAGCTAGTACCACTGGACCTGAGGCATACATTGTCATGTCATCCACCATGCTCTCAAAGACAAAGACTCAACCAACATTGAATCCTTGGTTGCGCTTGTCTAGAACTAAAACCCCCATGATCAATCCAGTGATGACCAATATCAAATCACTAACATGTCATTGGTGTTGGTGCAATTCGATCTAGTAGCTCTTCAACAATAAAGAATCGGTATCTAGAACTCTAAACATGGCCTCCAAGTTGAGGTTAGTGTCATGGATAACTCAAGAATCGTGAATGGGTACTGAAGGATGCGCCAAAAATCCTCAAGTGTGATAGTCACCTTGCCGATAGGGAGGTGGAACAAAGAGGTCTTTGAATGCCAACGCTCCACAAGTGTTGTCATCATTGCAAGTTGTGTGTGAATCTTCGACATGTGTGTAATGAATTCTAATATGATGGATCCTAGAAAAAAGTTCTAGTCATCCCTAAAATGTTCCAACCATGAAAAAACACTAGGTCTCCTCTCCCATGACTATAAAGGATGGAAGGTCTCTTGCACTCATCACATGGACAGCAGAAAATTTGCTAAAAATTAGAAAATTTCTAAGAAAGGCTTCCTCGAAGCACAAGTGTGCCACTTTATATAAGTGTGTTGTGTTGTTAGTCTTGCAACTGTGTCACACTTTTATAAGTGTGCTGCTAAAAATCAACTACATCGCTTCTCACAAGTGTGTCGCATTGATCCATTTTTCAACTGTGTTGCTCTAGGACAAGTGTGTTGATCTAAACACATGTGTCGCTCTAGTGACTTTTACATGTGTGTGGCTAAATTATACATGTGTGACACTTTTACAAATGCTCTTAGGGTTTAACATCTGCATCACAATAAGTGTGTCACTCTGGTAGAAGGCATATGCACGATATTTTTCCAAGTGTGTCACACTTTTGCAAGTGCATCACTAGTGAGACAAGTGCACCGCCAATCGTAATAAGTGTGTCACTGAAATCGTAGCACACTTGACAATTTTTTACCTAAAAAATACCTATCTAAAAATGTGTGTAAGAAAATGTTTTTGAGGTACATATCGAGGATCTTCTAATAGCTGGTTACTAGAACTCATAGACTCGATCTGCAAGGTGTAGCGGGAGTGCATGGTTAGCCATCATGCTAGGTGCTTTAAAGGGTCTATTTCACAATATCTCAATTTTTCAAACTCAAAGTGTGTAAATGAAGTGGAAAATAATCCTTGGCTCTTATTTATATATGAAAATTAGGGTTTTTTACCTCATAGTAAGGTGCAAACCTAGGGTTTTTTCCTTTTCTCTTTGAGGTTGATTAGGGCAACCTATTTGAAGCATTTTTCAATGTCTTGGGGCTTATTTTCATGTCCTCTTTGTAGCTAAATTAATTTTATATCCTTGTCACGATCTCAACCTAAAAGTTAAAAAAATTGCACGATCTCTCAAGTGGGGATTATACCAGCATCCAAAATTTATTCCTTTCATTGGGGTATAGTGGGGCATCCAAAAAATCATGAATTTTTTAAATTTTTTATTTGAGTAGTAATGTTGATATGAGAAGCATCAGTTCTTTGAACTAATGTAATAGGTACCTCGCTTCGAAGTGACGCAAAATTTAGACACTTCAAATTGTCCTAATTAATATCACTCATCTGAATTTAATTACTAACACTGTTTTTGCCTTGATTAGACCATTTTCATCTATTTAATTAAATTCATCATTTTCTTCTATTAATCGGATAATCAACATTATTTGGCTAATTCATCTTTTTCATACTAATTTTCATCTTATTTGATTAAATAATATGAATTATTTAATTATATTCCCCGAGTCCTCTCATTTGATTAAATAATCTTAATTATTTAATTAAAATGATTGTATACACCTAAAAATGGTCTGGATAAATCTAATAAATTAAATACAATTATTTGATTAGTTAACCTTTAATTCATCTATTTATAAATAAATAGAAATATTTATTTATATGATTCGCATTCTATTTTCTTCTATTAAATAAACAAATTCAATAGTTTGTTTATTTAATTATCTAATTCTTCTATCTTAATTAAATAAACAAATTCAATAGTTTGTTTTATTTAATTATCTAATTCTTCCATCTTAATTAAATAAACAAAATCACATAGTTTATTTAATTATCATCTCCTTTTATTAAATAAACAAATTCCAATTGTTTTATTTAATAATACATCTTCCCTCCAAAATTGAATAACTCAAATTTCCAATTGAGCAGATGTCTACAACTTTTCTCTCAACAAAGTTGAAAGCTTCAAGTTGCATTCAATTTTACTTTACCTTTCCAGCCAATTTTGAAACAAACTTTAACAGTTGGAAATAGTTGGCTTCATGGATCCACAATTTCTTCCTAATCACTTGGCACAATGTTTTGCTTAGAGAAAGCATTTTCCCTTCTTCCTCACCAATTTCTTCATCTTCTACCATTGATTTATCTAGATCAAATATGAACCATTGCTTGTTGCCACATCATAATTTGCCTTTTAAAATCTATATAAGCAACCTCTTGCTACAGGAAATGGATCCCACTTTTATGCAATTTTACTTTGCAGGAATCATATTAGAGTATTTAGCATAAAAAATTTGAGTAATCAACAAGTTAGAATCATATAGCAATCATATTAGTATTCATAATCACATCATATCATATCAGTTGCATCTTAGTTTACAATAGTTTATCATATCATTGCATATCAGTATCACAACATCATTATCATAGCTTTCATTATCAATCATTTCATATCATTATATCATTTAGTCTATCATTCTCATTCTCTAGGTTGTCATTTTAACAATCACAATGCACACAATCTAAGAGCTACTTGATTTAATAAATCCTTGGAGTTAGAGAGAAATGGAACGATTTTAGAGATTTTATTATGCTTCAAATAGATTAAATCTATCATTTGAATTCTCTAATAGTGTTTCATTAAGGTGTGTTGTTATTACTTCATTTACACATATTTCCCACACACATAAAATGGTGCCCATCATGGGGCCAAATCCCCATGATTAATATTTTTCTAGAAAGTGATTGCAGATTTGACGTGATTCTGTTTTAGCATGATCGAAATTTTTTATGGTGCATTCGATAGATATTTCGGTGCATACAAATACAGTTTCGGCACATCAAAATATTGTTTCGACGCATTCAATTACTATTATAGCGCATTTGATAATTCTTTCAATGCTTTCTTTTATTACTTTAGCGCATATAATGTTTAGCACATATGCTTAAAGTTTTAGAGAATCTGATTGTTTTTATAGAAAATTGAAAATTTTGGATATTAATCTTTGTTTTCTGTGTTGCAGGTACATGTTACACTAGTCAAAGATAGTTGTTTGAAACATTTACACCGGTCAAAGATGAATACTACAAATTACTAATGGTGTTTGCAAGGTTTTAGAATTTATCATTGTTTTCCTTTATTTAAGATAGGCATCTAGCTTAAGTAAAAGGATAATTGGACCCCTTGTTTACTATGGTTGAAGTGATAGGCTTATGCTCTCCCCTTCACTGGGTGATCAGAATGATACTCACTTTTCATGCTTTTATCAATGCCTTTAGAAGGCCTGTCATAGTGGGAAAAAGTACTCACCCTACGAGAACGACCTAAGTGGGAACAACCAAAGCCAGGTATTCCAATCCACTATAATCAAAAGCGAATTCAGGGAAAGTCCACAATTCGACAGTAGTGTGAAATATAACCATCCCTAAATCCTTTATTGTAAAGGTTGGGAGGTCTCCTGAGGTAGTATATCTATTTTCACACCGAATGGAAACCCTATCTACGAACTTTAAGTTAGAATCCAACCATGTTAGTTTATGAACACTATCTATATCACAATCCAAGGGGAGGGCAGAATATGCCCCCAAGACACTCACCATATAACTATCAGAGACCCTAGCCAAAAGTGGAGGATTCAACTTTGATTAAGACTCAAGAAAGGAAAAAACAAAAACGCCTTCTAGGGGTGACACGACTATGTGAGCTGACATAGTTTCAAGATTTGTGTTATGGTATTTTTAGTGACCTTTTGAGATAGAAAAGTGCTTGAACTATCTTTATTGTGTTATACCAGTGAAAATTTAAAGAATTAGACCTGATTCTAGAACACACACTATATGTTTAATGCATAGAATTGAAACAATTGTTTGCAAACTTGTTGCTATGTGTTTAACTCATTTTCAAAAAGATATCATCCAATCAAAGCAATCATTTTCCATAGTCCACCACAAAAAAAATCAAATACAAGGTGATCAAATCATAAGTTTATATCCTAGAGTCAAACAAATTCACTGTTTAAAACCCGAGCAAAAATAGACTGTCAAAATCCTGAATAATTCTAGAATAGTGCATTTGATCTCTGTTATAGTACAACCAATCTATTTAATAGCACATTGTTTAGTGCATAGGAGGAACAGTCTAGCACATAGGAGGAATAGTCTAGCACATAGGAAGAAAAGTATAGCACATAGACAGAACAATATAGAGCATCCACCTTGTTTAGCAGCACATCAAACCAATTTTTCAGTGCATCTACCAATTCTTTTAGCACATCAAAGGATTGTTATAACACATCCACCAAATCAAAAACCAGAGAACTGTTTTCACTATCTTTCAAACTTTGTACATCAAAATTCAGATTTTTATCAAAACATAAACCTTTCTCAAATCAAACCAGAGTCTTAAAATTTTGAAAAATGAACCTTACAAGTGAAATATTTCAAATTAAACCAAGATCTACCATGCTAAAAGTGTCTAAATCAAACACATATGATTAAAATCCAAGTTTCATTATCAGGATCAATCATCCTCCTTCAAGAAACTAAGTTATATAATCATATTTGTCAACTTAGTCGAATCAATAGAATCTATCATTCTATTTTACTCAATTTAACATCCTTGACGCTATATCAAACCAAGATCAAAGTTTAGTGGACAATTATAACATATGTATGCCAGTTTTTACAAGGTCACAAAGACTAAAACTTCAAGAGAAAGAAATTAAAATCCAAAACATGTCTGAGATTGAAGAAAATCTACTCAACAAATCCAACCAACATGATAATGATGAAATATATGAAGAGGATCTACAAAATATGACACAAGACCCCAAGTTCCATAAGTTTATGGAGAAAATTTTGGAAAAGGATGGGGAAAAGTATCTGTTAATGTTAGTTGATCTAGGTGTTTTCAAAGGATTTTGATATTAATAGACTGGTAGGAACACCTAAAAGAGATGAGACTGAACCATAAAATACAGATGAAGAAGGTGCAATGAAACATCAATTACAAACCTTACAACAACAATTCTAAGATATGCAAACAAGAACTACTAAGAGATACTTGCTGCAGGATATTTGTCCATATCCTTTTGCTCAAAATGTGAACATGATTCTATTTCCAAAACAATGTGAGTCTCCCAAGTACGATAAATACAATGGAAAAATAGATCCTCTTGACCATGTAAGGGAATTTTGAGCTATGAGCTTAGAGTTTTCTCATGAAGAGACATACTTGATGAGGCTATTTCCAAAAATATTAGGTGGACAATGTATGGAGTGGTTCTCTAAATTAACTCCAGGAATTAGATCCTTTGAAGATCTAGTTAACAAATTTATAACTCAACACTCCTACAATATACAACATGATATCGCAATGAAGGATCTTTGTAATACTAAACAAAAGAAAGGTGAAACATTTCTCTCATTTTGGCAAAGATGGAGAAGGTTGTTTGCAAGATATCCATGTTACATACCTGAAAAGAAAAAGATGGAACTATTCATTGATAATTTAAACGATGACATGAGTTATAGACTTGAACTACAATGTCCCCCTACATTTGAGAAAATGATCAAAAATGGTCTCAAGATAGAAGAAGCTTTGTTCAAGAGAGGATTCCTAAGAACATACAATGAAGGATCAAACAATGCTTATTCCTCTAATCACAACAACAACAACGAGAAACACAAGTTTTGGAAAAAATATAGAAATGTTGGAAACAATGATGCTATGACTGAAACACAAAATGCAAAACCAATATTCAATTTAACAACAGATACAACTAAGACAACTCAAGACAACAATCAAGGCAGCAATCTAAATGCAAATCAAAACAAAAATTTGAACAATGTTGGATCTAAATCACAACCATTTCAAAATCCATCAAATCAAAGAAAATTCACACCTTTAGGACAATCATTGGAATCAACATTAAAGGAAATTATTGAAGCCAAACTTGTAACATTACAAGAGCTACGAAATTGGGATCCAAAAATCAAACCATTTTGGTGGAATGACGCACATTACTGTGATTATCATAAAAACAAAGTCACAAGACAAACGATTGTTGGCAATTGAAACATTTGATCCAAGATCTAATTGAAAAAAAGAAAATATTTGTTGAAGGACCACAAAAAAACAATGATCATGGAGCTTTCAAAAATCCTTTACCAAATTATGACAAAGGTGAATCATCTTCTTCAAATGTTAAAGACAAAAATGTAAACTACGTTTATGATTCCATTATTCTCCATATCAAGGTAGTTGAAGATCAAACTATAACACTCAAATCAATGATGAACATGACCTTGTTGCTACTAAAAATGAAATAAATACATTTTTTGCTGTTGGTAATCGTATTGATGACATGATTGCAACTAATTATCAAACTCATAATGCAGAAATTTATGACAGCAATAACATCATTACAGTTAATCATCAAACCACAAACATTGTTGTAAGTGAAAATCATATTAACCTCATAAAAATCAGAGAGAATCAAGCATATCAACCAGTCAATGTGACAACAAGGGGAAAAGATAAGGTAATACTAAAAGGAGATATAAATAAATCATTTGATACTCCTATAATCAAAATAATTGTTGCACCTACAAGTCAGTACAACATAATCGATTAGTTGAAGAAAATACTAGCACAAATCTCAATGTTAGAACTCTTGAAAATATCACCAACACACAAAGAAATCCTAGAACTAGCTCTTGTTACCACAATAGTACCCAATAACTTGGAATTTTTCTAGTTTTAGGCTATGGTGGGGCACTTAACCGCCCCACTGCCTATCCTTTTTCTAAGCATGATGATGCATCACTAAACCACCCAAACAATGTTTCCCTCCAGATTGAAGTTCTCATTCACAAAAACCGAGTCAAGCATGTTCTTATAAATGGTAGAGCTGGTTTAAATATTTGTACTTTAAAACTGATTTGTGCACTAGGATATTCTAATAATGCTATTGATCCAAGAAAGAAAATCACAATAAAAGCATATGATGATGAAGAGATATCTTCCAAGGGATTAATTGTCTTACCTATCCAAGTGGGACCAATTGTGAAAGACATAATATGGCAAGTGTTGGACAAAGATATAACATATAATATACTTTTGGGACATCCATGGATTCACGAGATGCAAGCAGTTTCATCCACCTATCATCAGTGTTTGAATTTTCCATTCAATGGGAAAGAAATAACCATCTCAGCTGATTCAAATAATCCCCAACAATGGAACATGCTTAAGGTAGCTCAAGATACTTTTATCCCTCATAACAAGGAAGCTAACACTCCAAATTCATCAAACAATGAGAAGCAATTAAATGTTGTGTCAAAATGGGTTGAAAAGAGGGGACAAAGGTATTACTGATTCTCCTACAACAAAAAATGAAAACTCTTTATCAAAGCAATCCAAAGACAAGATCTAGTTAACAAACAAAGGCATGGGAGATTATTCCATTCAACAATCTTTATGTCTTTCACAATTTCTGCCTTCAACAAGAACTTATGGACAACCTTCAACATCAATACAACAATTATCACAACCTATCATAGTTTTAGATGGAAGATTTGTAAAGGCTGACACTTTGATTGACAAATCAAAGCATAAGGCTATCCTAAATTGGCTCTACAAAGACAAGGAAGCATCTACATCAATAACCCCCAACATACAAATATATCAATATGGAAAAAGAAAGACAATCCTAGAGAAGATGGGGTATGAAGGACAAGGATCTATTGGTAAAAGGAAGGACAAAATTGTAGAGCCTATTCAACCTCTCACACTTCAAGCAAAAGACAAAATTGGATTGGAATATAAAGAGGAGACAAAAGAAGAAGCTACCTAGAATTTTGTTGAAAGAATCCTACAATTGCAAGTTAGTGATACCTATGAGACAGACTCTAATGAGTATGAGTGGGATTCTCTATCTGAGGTATCCTTTGAAGACAAACAAATGGATGTAATACAAAGGTATGCACCTACACGTGAGGAGGAACAAAGCTTAGGGACTAGACCCCTTGTGTTTGGATCACAGAATATTGATGACTCAAGCGAGGATGAACAAACTTCAAGCGAGATAGACTTGGAGGATATTAAAATCATAAACCTAGACACCCCTACCAAAAAATTTGATGATATTTCTATTCGGACTTTCACAGTTGTTGGCCTTCATCAATCTGATTACATTTTACCCTTACTACACCCTGAGCTTATTGACTGGGACCAAACTGAGCCTTCTAACATTCCTACCTTTTAGAATGATGATGTCATCATTAACTTTCTTTGTTCCAATGACCTTGACACAAGTTCTATCCATAAAACTCATAATAAAGCTTCAAGTCAGGGGGGTGTCAAATCTTCCAATTACAAAAAATGAAATATGAATAAAAGATCTAATGGTGAAAACCATTTAATGGCAGTGTTAGATCTAGAAAAAGTAAAAATAAAGAGCACATCTGACAATGAAAATATATTTGAGGCACTATGGGGGATTTGACACTCTTCCTAAACATTATCATGAGAGATCATCAGCATTTGTTGAGACAACTCAGTCCATCAATGTGGGAACAGAAGATAAAGTAAAGACATTACATCTGGTAGCATCAATGACTAAATAGGAAAATTTGGCATTCACCAAGTTCTTTGAAGAATGGAAAATCAAATTTGCTTGGTATTACTCTGATATGTCAAGTTTAGATCCAGATCTCTTGATGCATCATCTATCTCTACCTCCTGGGGTGAAACCAGTCAAACAAAAGGTAAGGAAAATGCATCTGCATATTGCCTTGTTGGTGAAGGCAAAACTCAAGAAATGTTTAGATCCTGGTTTCATTCATCCAATTGATTGTGTTGAGTGGATATCAAACATCGTACCAATTTCTAAGCCAGACAATAGAATCAGGATATGTACCGACTTTAGGGATCTCAACAAGGTGTGTCTGAAAGATGACTTTCCTTTACCAAACATTGACATTATTGTAGACTTGACAGCTTTGGACACACCATGTTATTATTGACGGATAATTTTTTGGGTTATAATCAAATAAAGATAGCACCAGAGGACCAAGAGAAGACAATGTTCACCTGTCCATGGGGAACATTTTGTTGGAACGTGATGCCTTTTGGGTTGAAAAATGTAGGGGCTACATATCAAAGAGCAATGACCACCATCTTCCACAATATGATGCATACTTTTATGGAGGACTATGTGGATGATTTATTGGAAAAATCATATACTAGACAAGTACATATTGAGATCCTAGAAAAAATTTTCACTCGTCTAGAAAAGTTCAACATCAGATTAAATCCCAAGAAATGTGTGTTTAGTGTAACATCAGTGAAGCTTCTAGGGTACATAGTTTCACAGAAATGGATTTAAGTGGATCTCACCAAGGTCAAGGAAATCATGGAGATGCCACCACCTAGAAACATCAGTCAACTACAGTCTCTACAAGGAAGGCTTCAGTCAATCTGAAGGTTCATTTCTCAACTAGCAGACAAGAGTCATCCATTCAATCACTTGCTACATAAGAATGTCTCTTTCAAGTGGGATGACAAATGTGAAACTACTTTCAATCAACTAAAGCAATATTTGGTGTCTCCTCCAATACTGGTACCACCTACAGAAGGAAAGCCATTACTACTTTATATAGCAACAATAGAGATTTCATTGGGTGCTCTATTAGCACACGAAGATCCTACAGGAAAGGAACAGGCTATCTATTATATTAGTAGAACTTTGAATGGTTATGAGATAAATTACACCATTGATAAATCTTGCTTGGCAGTAGTATTTTCTACTCAACAATTGCGCCATTATATGCTAACTCACATAATTAAACTCATTGCTAAGATTGATCCACTGGAATACTTACTTAGCAAAGTTGTTTTAACAAGAAGGATATCCAAATGGGTCATGATCTTGAGTGAGCTTTATATCTATTATGTAGATCGCAAAGCCATCAAGGTACAAGTGATAGTTGATCAATTAGCTGAAGCACCTCTACAAGATGATCAACCAATGACCATTGAATTTCCTGATGCAGATGTCCTTACCATCACACCACAATAATGGATGTTATATTTTAATGGAGCATACATACAACATGGATCAGGTTTTGGGATCTTATTTATCACACCTCAAGGACACACCATTCCAAAGTCCTACAGACTCAATTTTCCTTGTACAAATAATGTAGTTGAATACGAGGCATTAATCATTGGCATCAAAGTAGCAATTGAATGGAATATCACAGAGTTGGAGGTCTATGGAGACTCACAACTGGTCATTAATCAAGTAAATGATGATTATCAAACAAGGAATAACAAGTTGTTGCCATATAAGAAAATGATGGATGATTTAAAAAAGTAATTTATCTAGATCAAATTTTAACAAATACCAAGGGGGGATAACAAAGTTGTTGATGCTATGGCTATAATTTCTTCTCTCTTGCAGATACTAGAACAATGAAGACGTTATGATTTTATGGTGGAACAAGTGTCTAAACCCGCTTAAGAAAATCCTAAATCCCAAGTGATATGATATATCGTTGACCCTGAAACCTCCATCTATGGAGAGATTTATGCTTACTTGAAAGACAATACCCTTCCTCTCGATCTTTTCTGAAACCGAAAATGAAATTTCATTCGCCAAGCCACGCGACATACCTTGATTGCCAACATAATTTACCGTCGAGCTCTTGATGGTACTCTCTTACGATGTTTAGAACGTAACGAAAGTGAAACAACCTTGCATGAAATTCATGAAGGTGTCTATGGGACTCACTCGAGTGGTCTAACTCTAGCTAAGAAACTCCTTCATTTAGGGTATTACTGGTCGAATATGAAGGAGTCTTTTTAGTATATAAAGAAATTCCAAAAATTCTAAATCCATGGCAACCTTATACATGCACCAGCACAGGAACTACAACCCTTCACAATGACATGGACTTTTTGTTAGTGGGGACTAGATCTGGTAGGTAAAATTCACCCTTCTTCATCCAATGGACATAAGTTTATTATTATAGCCACGGAGTACTTTACAAAGTGGATTGAAGTTGTACCCCTAACCACAATCACAGGAAAACAAATTTCATCCTTCATCTTAAATTACCTTATTTGTCAGTATGGTGTTCCTCAGTCCATTATCACTGACAATGGTAGACCTTTTAAGAATCAAGATGTCCAAGAACTATGTGAGCAGTTTCATATCCAGCATCGCTTTTCAACACTGTACTATCCTCAAGAAATGGCCAGGCAAAGGCCTCAAACAAATCTATACTAAATATCTTGAAGAAAATGGTCAACGATGTTGGACGCGATTGGCACATTCAACTGAATCCTGCTTTGTGGGCATACCAAACCAGTATCAGAACACCTATAGGAGCTACACCATATTCCTTTGTATATGGATCAGAGGTTATTCTACCAATTGAGGTTGAAATACCATCCCTTTGTGTGTAACTAAAAGGGATCATTTTAGATGAGGACTATCAAGTGTCTAGACTTCAGGAGTTGGAACTATTAGATGAGCGTCGATAGCAAGTTGTGGATCACTTGAAAGCATATCAATAGAGGATGTCCAAAAGCTACAATTATAGAGTCAAATCAAGGGAATTTCAAGTAGGTGACTTAGTATTAAAGGAAAACCCTCACAATCAACAAGATCATGAAAAGAAGGGTAAGTTTGAACCAAATTAGTTAGGTCCTTTCGTCATCATATTAGTTTATGGATCAAGAGCTTATCAATTGTCCATGCCTGAAGGGGATGTGTTCGATGAACATATCAACAGTATCCACCTCAGAAAGTTCTATACTTGAATTATCTAGTGCACGATGAAATTTTTGCAAAAATACAAAAAAAAAAACAGAAAAAGTCTTGAAAAAAAATTGTTGCCTTGATGAAAATCTTGAAAATAGGCGTCTTGGTAACAACAAAAAAATCATAAAATCTGAAAAGTGCAATAAAAACAAGTAGTGAAAACCTGGCAACAGGTGCTATTGGTGATAGACTAGTTGTTCCATCTATTTGAGCACATCTTGGTCGCTCACTTTCCCCATCATTTCTCTTATCATCAAATAACTTCATGTGCATATCCTAGCAATGTGGTCGTGTCTGGCCCCTAGCTTGGGGGAAAAATCCTAAACTCACTGGGGACAATAAACTATGGGCTTAAACAGATGGACAAACAACACTATGACAATGCAACAACCACAATGATCATAGGGAAACTCAACATGGAACAATCAACAATCATCATAAGATAAAACTATCTAATCAAACAACTTGAATCAATCAATCAAATCAAATCTAAATGGATTATATTCTTTTGAATCATGATTTTACCACTTTAGCTTGAATCTCCAAATCTTGTACTCTTTTTTTTATCATATCTTTGGAGCAACTCAATGATGTATTAAACTAGAGAAGCAAGGAAGGAGTATGATTTTTCTTTGTCTTTTTTTTGTGAATTAATCATTATTCTTATATGAATTGTCGCGAGACGTTCTCTACCAAGTATTACTGATGACATTCCAAATTTGCATAGGAAAATGATTGATACTTATCTATTTTATGCAAGAAATATTCAAGTCATCTCGGTTTAATTATACCTAGATGCTTGTGTTAACTTGCAATATCAAAAATCATGAAATAAGTACTTAGGTCATCATGGTCTAACTTTACAATTGATGCTTGTACTCATTTCAAAATTTTAAAGGCTCAATGATGATAAAAAGCACGATACATGGATTGTTAAGAAGACAAATTTTGCATATGTAGATTTGCATACTTAAAATATATTGCATCCATATTAGCTTTGCATCTACAGAATAGATTGTATCAAAGTGGGCAAAGATTTCACAAACAATGTTATCTCTATCGTTTAATGGACTGATTATACTAGGCATAAACAAAAACTATATCATTCCCATGTAGTTGCATAATCATATACATTATCATATCAATCATTCATGTATAAATCATATCATATTTTTACATCATAAAATACCAACAACAAACCATGCATATAGGGGCATTATCATATCGTACATTTATCCATGCATCAGATCATACATATTGCATTAGATAATATCAAAAACAAATTAAATTGCATATCATTTGCATCACCGTAAATCCATTTCATATCATCCACATCATTCATAATGCATATTAAATCATTATCCAAGCATCACATATCATTTGCATTGTCACATTCATCTCATGGCATTTCATATTAACATCATTTTACCATTGCATCCATACATAATAAATCCATCAATGCATATTCATAACATCATCATCATATAAGCATCACATGGCATATAGAATGGGAATTAAATGAATATATCATAGGCAATCATCATAAGAAACATATAGAACATATAGATTAAGAATTTGTCACATATCATATAAGTCTCAAAAATTATAATATCAAGTATACAATAATGTCTGAATAAATATCAAGAGATACAATATCAAAATGGCAGTAAGTCAAAATCGGAGTGTACATCATCAACAATCTCAAAATACATCAAGTATAATCATAAAGCTATGAAGTTCTCCCCCCAGATCTCGTTGATCTAGCTAGGCCTCCTGCAGTACCACCTGATGGACCTACATTGGGTGCACCTATACCTGGGTCTGGACTTGAATCTCTACGTGGTGGTTGTAACACACCCATGTTGGTGGTCCAAGAGTGGCTACGTGCTAATATAGACTCAGCATAGTTGACTCTCTACTCTATCAACACAACTGCATGATATCGGCTCCTATAATAGTCGGCCTCTCTAGCAACTCCTATGACCTCTCTCATCATATCCCTAGTGGTGGTCCCCTCAGCCACTCTCTGCAATATGTCAGATAATGCCACTACCTACTTGCCCACCTGTCTAGTTGCATCTCTCTCAGGTGTCAATGTGGCTACATGTGCCTGTGCCTGAGCTAACAAGGCCTACAACTGTGCTAACTAACCCTACAATGTTTGAACCTGTACCTATAAGGCAACAATTTGTGTATGTTGTTGTTGCGAGGGTAGTCCAATTTATACATGTTGTTGGGCCATAGCCACCAAAGACCTCCTCCGTTGAGGCACCATGGCATCACTAACATCAAATACTGCACATCTGCCACCTCTGCCACAACCACCCCCATCTCCATCATCTTCATCATCATCATCATCACCATCATCACTACTCTGTGCCTCCTCCTCTGCCATGTCCTCGAACACTCGACGCAAAGCATCGGTCCCTCCCTACTCAGTATGATCATAAAACACAAGCTCTCCAACCATGAGTATCCTCAAAATACAGTACACATCCTTTGGGGTAACTATCATCTCGCCGGTAGGAAGGTGAAAGGTGTTATGCTCACTATGCCACCTCTCAGTTAGGGCTATCAAGAGTCCCCTATTAATTATAATCTGGGGCATATACAACAAAGAGGATAAACTGTAACATGATATAACACCTATATCAAGTTGTGTCAGATGGGGTATCAAATCCCAAGTCCTAGTAAAATGCTCGTGAATCTACAGATTTTCCAAAGGCTCCTATCATCACAAAATATCATAAATTAGTAATATTTTTAATCAATCAAAATCAATCAGCTTATTAATCTAATCAGCTCTAGTGAGACTTTGATCAAATCTCGTGAGCATCAATCTATCAAAAACATTGCCTATCATGAGGTTCATCAATCAATCTATCAATCAACCTCACCTATCATGAGGTTAATCAATCAATCTATCAATCAACCTCGCCTATCATGAGGTTAATCAATCTATCTATCATTCAATCTCACCTATCATGAGGTTTATCAATCGATCAAACTATAATTGATCCTCACCTATCATGAGGTCAATTATCATCAATCAATCATTGAATCTCACCTATCATGAGATCAATAATCATCTGAATCTACAGGATCATCAATCAAAATCACAACAAAGGCTAACACAATCAAAGAGCATCAAAATCAAGGAGTTTACTGAAAAACACATCTTTCTGACTTGGATGTGCTAAAATAGTCTATCAAAGCGCTAAATAATTCAATGCACTATTTCAGGCATTCAATGCACCAGAATAGTCTATCAAAGTGCTAAACAATTCAATGCGCAATTTTTGGCATTCAATGTGCCAGAACAGATATTCAATGCACTATTTTGACCTATCAACGTGCTAATCTAAACTATCAAAGTGTTATTTCAGTCAATGTGCTACAATCCCCTATCAATACGCTAAAAATCTAGTTCTATGTGCAAAACCAGTGAATGCGCTAAAACAGTTATCTAATATGCTACATCGGGATGTCAAAGCGCTATTTAACTAAAAGACAAAATTCAAATAAGAAAAAGAGTGGGAAAAACAAGTTGCATGAATTATGAGGAAGTTTATCGGGGTACGTACCGGAGGTCCATACGCTACCAGGCGGTTATGATGTCGCATGCGCTCGAATCGATGTGTGTGGTAGGGAATCACCATTTTGCTTTAAATTCACAATTAGCTCAATCTCTCTCAAACTTGAAATTGCAAATGCACAAATGAAATTCAAAATCACCTTTTTAACCTTTTAAAGGCTATTTAAGTGGGATTTTTTTTATGGGATTGATTTATTTTATTTTTCAAAAGAGGGCTTAATTCATTATTTCATCACAGGGGCAGTTTCAACATCATTTTTCGGGAGATAAATCGCTTCAATATCAAATCATCATCAATTCAACATAAAATCATAACAATTTGAAAATTTTCAAAAATATTCCTCGATTTATCTCTCGAGGGGGCATATATCCGTTATCACTCAAAAATCAACGTCTAGGGCATATCAGAAATTTTTTGTCAGTACTATGCAACAAAATTTATTCTTTGAAGCAATATGTAAACAAGTCACTTCAAAGAGGGGAAAAATGTATGCACCTAAAAATGGTCTGGATAAATCTGATAAATTAAATACAACTATTTGATTAATTAACCTTTAATTCATCTATTTATAAATAAATAGAAATATTTATTTATATGATTTACATTCTATTTTCTTTTATTAAATAAAAAAATTCAATAGTTTGTTTATTTAATTATCTAATTCTTCTATCTTAATTAAATAAACAAATTCAATAATTTGTTTTATTTAATTATCTAATTCTTCCATCTTAATTAAATAAACAAAATCACATAGTTTGTTTAATTATCATATCCTTCTATTAAATAAACAAATTTCAATTATTTTATTTAATAATACATCTTCCCTCCAAAATTGAATAACTCAAATTTTCAATTGAGCACATGTTTACAACTTTTCTCTCAACAAAGTTGAAAGCTTCAAGTTGCATTCAATTTTACTTTATCTTTCCAGCAAATTTTGAAACAAATTTTAACAGTTGGAAATAGTTGGCTTCATGGATCCACAATTTCTTTCTAATCACTCGACGCAATGTTTTGCTGAGAGAAATCATTTCCCCTTCTTCCTCACCAAATTCTTCATCTTCTACCATTGATTTATCTAGATCAAATATGAACCATTGCTTGTTGCCACATCATAATTTTCCTTTAAAAATCTATAAAAGCAACCACTTGCTATAGGAAATGGATCCCACTTTTATGCAAGTTTACTCTGCAGGAATCATATTAGAGTATTTAGCATACAACATTTGAGTAATTAGCAATCTAGAATCATATAGCAATCATATTAGTATTCATAATCACAGCATATCATATCAATTGCATCTTAGTTTACAATAGTTTATCATATCATTTCATATCGGTATCACAACATCATTATCATAGCTTTCATTATCAATCATTTCATATCAGTATATCATTTAGTCTATCATTCTCATTCTCTAGGTTGTCATTTTAACAATCACAGTGCACACAATTTGAGAAACACTTTGATTTAATAAATCCTTGGAGTTAGAGAGCAATGGAACGATTTTAGAGATTTTATTATGCTTCAAATATATTAAATTTGTCATTTGAATTATCTAATAGTGTTTCATTAAGGTGTGTTGTTATTACTTCATTTACACATATTTCCCACACATAAAATATAAATATTTATTTATATGATTCACATTCTATTTTCTTCTATTAAATAAACAAATTCAACAGTTTGTTTATTTAATTATTAATTCTTCTATCTTAATTAAATAAACAAATTCAATAGTTAGTTTTATTTAATTATCTAATTCTTTCATCTTAATTAAATAAACAAAATCACATTGTTTAATTATCATCTTCTTTTATTAAATAAAAAAATTCCAATTGTTTTATTTAATAATACATCTTCCCTCCAAAATTGAATAACTCAAATTTCCAATTGAGCACATGTCTACAGCTTTTCTCTCAACAAAGTTGAAAGCTTCAAGTTGCATTCAATTTTACTTTATCTTTCCAGTCAATTTTGAAACAAACTTTAACAATTGGAAATAGTTGCCTTCATTGATCCACAATTTCTTCCTAATCACTTGGCACAATGTTTTGCTGAGAGAAAACATTTCTCCTTCTTCCTCACCAATTTTTTCATCTTCTACCATTGCTTTATCCAGATCAAATCTGAACCATTGCTTGTTGCCACATCATAATTTGCCTTTGAAAATCCATAAAAGCAACCTCTTGCTACAGGAAATGGATCCCACTTTTATGCAATTTTACTCTGCAGGAATCATCTTAGAGTATTTAGCATACAACATTTGAGTAATCAACAATCTATAATCATATAGAAATCATATTAGTATTCATAATCACAACATATTAGTTGCATCTTAGTTTACAATAGATTATCATATCATTTCATATCAGTATCATTATCATAGCTTTCATTATCAATCATTTTATATCAGTATATCATTTAGTCTATCATTCTCATTCTCTAGGTTGTCATTCTAACAATCACAATGCACACAATCTGAGAGCCACTTTGATTTAATAAATCCTTGGAATTAGAGAGAAATGGAACTATTTTAGAGATTTTATTATGCTTCAAATAGATTAAATATGTCATTTGAATTCTCTAATAGTGTTTCATTAAGGTGTGTTGTTATTACTTCATTTACACATATTTCCCACACACAATGCTAAATTCCCTCATCTTGCACAATTAAATAATATCTCAATTATTTAATTGACTAATATCTTTTAATCCCTCCAATTTCTCCCACTTGAAAAGGAATATTCCTCTAATTCAAATTCAAATAATTTCCCTCCAACATATAAATATCTTGCACATTCTTCCTAAAATAAAAGATTTTTTTGTTGAAATCAATTTCAACCCTTGATTAACTTTATCAATCCATGTGATCTTCCAATCTCATCCATGGATTTGATCCTTGATCCATGTCAATTCCTCTCATCCATTTTTATCCCTTGATTAACCAAATTGATCCTAGCCATTGGTTCGCCTAAAATTCCTATAAATAGCCTCTATTTCATGAGTAATGGATCCACAAAGCTTGAGATTAATTACACTATAATCATTTTTAGAGCCATCTTCAGAATCATTTAGCAATTTTGCATTCGTTTAATCCATTTCTCCATTAAAGCATCACTTCAAAGCTTACTTCAACAATGGGATTGGGAAAGAGCTATTCATTCCACATCAATTCAATACCAATCACCCAATGGGATTAGGTTTGCAAGTGTAATTAGGTTTCCTTCTATCAAATTGCTTTTAATTTCATTTTAATGGCTTCTTAATTAGATTTTCAAAGATTTCATTGGGAATATGAGTTAAGTAGGCTAATTGCTTGATTTAATTGTGTATTTCAATCATGTTTAGCTTTCTCATAATTCATATTCACAGATATAAAAGCCCTGATGTGGATAAGAAACTTAAGAAGGAAAACTAGGTCATGTAGGATCAATCAAGTTCATCAAAATGTAAAGGAAAAAGAACTTTTGCTTGATTTTATTCTAGGCTAATATAATATGATGCATACACATAAGCATAAATTAACTTTGAATAAACATTTAATGGTTGGGTACTAAAACATAGAGCAAGTAATACATGTTATTTTCATGAAAATAAATAGGAAGATAATAATGCTTAGCTTGATAACCAATGAATGACCGAGGATCAATGAAGACATAGAATTTGATGACTTAGGATCAAGAGCATGGTATCAAGTTATCAAATATCAATCTCAAAATCAAGATATTATATTAATTATGTAGGGGTAGATCCAAGGGGTAAGGGTGAACCCTCCACCATGATTGTGTCATCAACAAATGAACTTGTATTATGTAATTTGCAAACCTCTTATCTTTACTTCACTAATGTGACTTTTCTTCTTCTTCATTTTTGCTATCTAAGGGCTTGCAGTATCAAAAAATACCTAGATTGAGTTTTTGTTATGTCACATGGGGACACATTCAATAAAGGTCAACCCCTAGAAAACAAGAGAGAAACGATCAAAGGTCAACACTCTTTAGTCATGTAAGCACTCGTAAGAATGTATATGCAAAATTAGATTCATTTAAGTGCACCAATCAAAGTGCACAAATATGCAAATGATATACAAATGAGTTATCTAATCACCTAATATCTAAAATGAATGCATTGAACCTTTTTAAATACAAGGACATGGCAACACATTGTACAAATTTATACTTAATTGGTCCTAGGTACAAAGGATCAAGATAAGGTTTGAGTTTAAATTTGAATGAGAAAAATTTATGATAACAAACTAGTCTAAAACAAGAAAATGACTAAAGTATTGTATACATGATGTGTATGGAAAAAGTAGGCATAGATAAATGTTTAGGACAAATAAAATCAATGCATGGGAATGTCTAAACATCACAATCTAATGGAAGTAGGTATTTAAGAGAATGCAACATAAATAAGAAATGGGTAAGAATAAATGTATAGGTCCATAACTATGGTAGAAATGTTGTGTATGGAAAAAGTGGGTATAGATAAATGTGATTAAGACATAAAATCAATATTTGGGAATGTCTAAACATCACAATCTAATGAAAATAGATGTTTAAGAGAACTCAACACAAACAAAAATTGTGGTCCATCTTGGAAATGGAGGTGGCTGAGACCCTGAAGTCTCTGGGTTAGTTTTGGTTCTGTCTTTTTTGGTCTTTTGCTGTCCTTTTAATGGTTTTTTAATGTTGGTTGCTGGTCTTTTATGTTATCTTTTATTTGCAGCCTTTCTCGTCTGGGATTGTCTTTTGGTCAATCTTTTTTTGGCTTGTAAACTTTGTGGTTTTGAGTCCCTATAAAATCCGTTTTTTCCTCTTTCAAAAACACAAATAAAAATTAAGTAAGAATAAATGTATATGTCAAGAATATAGAAGTGATAGTATATTTAAAAAGGGACATAGATAAATGTGATTAATAAGATGAAATCAATACATGGGAATGTCTAAACATCACAATCTAATGACAATAGATATCAAAGAGAATGCAATATAAATAAGAATTGGGTAAACATCACAATCTAATGGCAATAGGTATCAAAGAGAACATAAGATTCAAAAGTTCAGACCAAAGAAAAACCCTAGTCTTTGTTTGGCATGCCTGAAATCTGGGAGAATATGAGAAACAGCTACATACTTAAAAATACACGAGTGTGATAGGTGTGAGTGTCAGTGTTCAGGCAACTGATCGCACCTTTGACTGTATTTATTAATTAGTAGTTATTATGATCAGTTTGATCAGGTTCGGTTCAGCCATTTTTGAAAATAGAAACGGAATAACCCACACCAGAAAGCAGCTTCAGAATGCTACGAATTTAAGGACTACGGTATGATCACTGCAATTAAAACTGCATTCATTCCCCTCGGTCCAATACAGTCTATTCACGCACTCGGTCTCTTCTTCATGCAATCCCTGCCTTGGGAATTGGAGAATTGGGGACCATGAAAGGAAACTGTCCCCTGTACGGTGGCCAGATGTGCATGGAAACATTCTTGGCGTGTTGGCCGTGCAGTTTCAGTGAATGGTGATACTTATCACCATTACTCTGTTCATTATTCGGCACAAGTAGCTCGGCACCCTTCTCAGAAAACACAAAGAGCTAAATGCTGAGCAGAAGATAGAGAGCAAAAACAAGGAGAAGAGATGGAGTTGAAGCATGTTGCGCGCGGGTGTATAAAGAAGACGGCGGGGCCGTGGATTGTGAGGCGGCCATCGGCGAAGGGGGGCCATGAGACGACTGGGTGGCGAACTCCCTCTGCAAAGGAACGAGATAAAAACAGAGAGCGGGAGAGGCTTCGCCGGGCGGTTGCCGCTAAAATCTTTGCAGGTCTCCGTGCTCATGGTAACTATTGCCTTCATAAACATGCCGATCATAATGAAGTGCTAAAGGCTCTAAGTAACGAAGCCGGCTGGCATGTCGAACAGACGGAACTACTTACAGAAAGGTGAAAACATTTTATTTCTTTACATTCCGAATTAGCTCTGTGCTGTGTGCAATAAATTCTTGATTCTTTCTCTGTTTTTGGCCACAGAATTCGAGATTTGAGTTACCAGAAGTAGAGCCTCCCGGGACAACGAGGCCCATTTCCTTAAGCAACCATTTTTGTGAGCAACGCGAAAGATCGCAAATTCAGAGCAGATTTAATTCGTTTCCAGCAGAATATGGAGCTGAATAGGGTGATTTAAGCTGGAACAACAGATCTGGAGAAGGGGAAAGAAATGATGTGAGGTTCCTGCTGAGATACAAGACGGAAAATATGGCCCAGCAATTGCCCATGCTATCAGAGGTTGTTTTGAATGCAGGACATCTTAACACCATGGAGGAAAGGAAAGAGAGAAAACACACAAGGAGAACAATTCTCTTTAAAAATGACTTTGCTTTTCCTTTTATCTCAAAGTTCCCTACCCTCTAATTTAATTTTTCCCTCCTTTTACATTCAAATTAGTTAATTTCAAAAATTAAATGCATAGATATTTTCATTTTTCAAATGACTAGTACCTTTTCTTCATTAAAAGTATTTTAAACTCATAATCATATTAGATTTTTCACAAATATTCTAACAAGCATATTGAAGAGAAAATAAATACAAATTCAAGAAGAGCCAATTAAACTCATGGAAAGAAAACAAACAATTTTTAGGTCTATTAATGACACAAAAATCTAGAGACACAAAGTTTGGATCAAGGTTTCATAATGCTGCACAAGACTCATTGCACAACTTGAATTGAGTGAGGTGGGGAATTCAAGTATAGCATATTTACCCAAGCTAGCCATCATCAAATAAATCACCATTGGTGAATCTATGCTTACATACTTAATGCAAATATAATATGTATCTATACAATACAATAGTCAAAGTTCTATAATCTAACCAATAGGAAATCAAATCAAATTATTCATGTACACAGAATTCTAGAATTATGTCAATAACAAAATTAACACAATATAAACTAATCATGATATAAAAATATGACAATTTAATCAAATTATATTTAATTATTAATCATTGCATGATACTTAACTAAGTAATATAATCATAAGTACATACAAAGTGAAAATAGTAAAGCTTAAAATTGATAGAGTTCAGCATATGTAATCAAAATTTACACACATAAGCTAAAGAAGAAGGAATCAAATTTTGGAGGAGGATGAGCAAGGAACCAAGAAAAAGAACAAGAAGAAGGAGCTATCGTTGTAAGTTGTTTGTTGGGATGAGACTCTTTGCTCCTTGACTAAGAATTGAAGCTCTCTTTTCTAGTTCCTTCTTGTGTTTTATTTTTGGCTTTGTTTTGCTATAATATTTTTTGTGCTATTTCTTAGTTTGATCTAGCCATGTGACCAACCTTTTGATATATGTAGTTTTTGTTTCTATTTCTATGTTTAAGACTATGATTTTCTTTATGTAAGGGTTTATGGCCCTTCCCTTCTTAATATATCAAAGCCATATGTAATCAAAATATACACATCTAAAATACATCAACATATATCTAGATGGAGATACAAAACATTATTGATAATACTAAAAGTATCAAAACTAAATATTGATCAAGGAACATACACCTATGGGTCTTACAAGGCATGTTAACAATAAAATCAATCTTCTTAACATTAAACTCCATGCCTCTATAAGATACAATGAATCCTAACAAAAAACCACTTTTAATACCGAAAACACATTCTTAGGGAGGGAAAACTTTAGTGGCGAATTTTCGCCAATTGGCAAATAATAGAAATCGGGACCTCCAAAAATGGCGAATAGTGCAAGCTGAAAAGGAGACTGAATCGTTGGGCTTTTACAAAAAATTATTTTTTTCTCGATTAATTCGCCATGAAAACGATACGTTATTGGAAATTATTCGCTAGTAGTTTATACCATAATTAAAAATATTAATTATATTTGCCAGTAATATTATATTCCTCTAATCAATTTTGGGGTAATATCATCATTAATAATAAAATACTATTTAATTTTAGGGTTACTTTGGTGGCTTAGCCTTGAATATGTATTTTGTCTATTGTCATTGATTAGATTTTTAATCGGATGGTTGTGATTTGATTCCGCTACCTAATATGCATGTGCCTTTTCAAAGGCTTGTTGAGGCCCGAAATTTGTTTTGCGCCACACGATTAAATCTAATCATGTGGTCCAAAATAAATTTCGCGCCTCAGCATTTTAAAAGGCACATGTGTATTAGGCCGCGGAATCAACTCACAGCCATCCGATTAAAAAGCTAATCGATGGTAACTTTTTCAGTTTTCATTCAGTGTTACTTTTAAAGTGATATTTTTAAAAAACATTTAATCTGTGTCCCTACTTTAATATTACAAAAAACAAAAATTTATGGGGGAACTGCGCCGATCAACTATGCAAAATTTTAAAGGAGAGATTCGTCAATGCCATTATTATTTTTACCAATTATTCATTAAGATTCGCCAAGATTTTACAATTTTTTTTAATAATGTATATAGATTCGCCAAGGAAATTAATACTTTTTTCAAAAAAAGAGGAAGGATTCACCAGGATTTTACACCTTCGCCGAGGGGGGGGTTTCTTAAAGTTATCCATGTTCATAGGATTTAATCTTACTTTATGTTTGTGTAAGTGTTCAAATATTACTTGTAATTCTTGAATGTGTCACTTTTCTTTTGTTAAGATAACATCAACATAATCCTCTATATTTTAAGCATAATGTTATGGAATATCAATTCCATTTCCCTTTGATATGTAGCTTTGGATCATTTGACAACATAAAACTAAGGCAACATAGTAAAAAAATTCCAAATAAGTTGTGAGAGTAGTCTTATGTTGATCTTGGGGATCACTTATGATTTTATTATAATCAAAATTTCAATCCATATATGGTAACAATTTGTAACCAATAATGGAATCTACAACCATACTATTATTAAGAAGAAGAAAACCATCTTTAGGAGATTCTTTGATAAGATTGAGAAATTTTTGACACAAGTATGATTATTAGGTGTAGCAATAGGTACCACATTAGAGATCTAAGGTGAGTAATCAATTGGTCTAATAAATCCAACATTTAAATCTTTTCTAATTTCTCATTAACCATTATTAAATCAACTCTTTCAAATATATTTTTGTAATATTTTCCTTAATTTTTGAATGTTAGGCGAGCTTTAAGACAATGATATATATCACAACAATAGGATCTATGCCTACCATATCTCTACATGAACATTCAAAAATATCTCCAAATTATTTAAGAAAAATAATCATCTTATATATATTCATATATATTAGCCAAGGTAGTCACCTAGTGTCAAGATTTTTTTCTTATCATTATGATTTATCTCTATATTATATACATACCACCAAATATAAGTGTGTTACAATCTTCAATAAAAATTTGGGTGAGAAATGTATCAGAGAGGATTGTTACATTTAGAAGGGGAATCTTCATCAAAGTACAAACACAATAACAGATGTCAAAACATTGAGGAAAGACTCTATTATGATGATAAGTCTACGTAAATCCTCATATACTCTCAAGTATTTATCCAATGTCCTATCATTTGAAAAATATCAAATGGAGGATATATATCCATTGAACAATCAATTATTAAATCAAGATGAACTAAGGGTAAGTCAATAATACCACTAATATCATAAGAATAAACAACTCCCTTAGTGTCATTCTTTTCAAGGATTTTAATAGGTTTATGAATGCCTTGTTGATTCAAATATTTTTTTGTTGTTGTTGTAATCAATCTTTTCTAAAAATTTATAACCTTTTCCATAATGAATAGCTAACTTAGATGAGGATATGCAATTCTTCAAAATGTTGTTTAATTTTTTTTTATGTATGAGATATTTCACCTTTTTTAGAATTAAAGTACCCATATTAGAATTTGAAGGTGATATAACATGTAAATTGGTATCAACAGGAAAAGAAGAAGATTATTTTTTATGAGTTTTCTTATCTCTTTTTGAGATTAATGTATCAAAATCTAATGTCACTAATGTAGAAGTTGAGAAAATATAACTTCATAGGAGCCCAATGATCTCTGCAAGCTAAGAATACCTGTTACAGGGAGAAGCAAAGAGAAGCAACACGGAAAAACAAAAAAATGCTCAAAGATGTGGAGCTCTGTATTCACCAATGTGTAAAAAGAATAATAATACAAAAGAAAAAGTTTCAACCACATATAGGTCAAAAACAACCTAAAAAGGAAAACCCTAGGCTTGTACATTAATAATTAATAAAATAATTAATTATTATGCAACTAATGTTAGCTTAAGTGTAAAAGAGATTAAAGGGAACTCTAATTAATTAAACAAATATTGTTTAATTAATCAAGTAAATAACCAATTACTCTAACACCCCCCCTTAAGCTAGACTTAGGAAGAAGCTAAAACCTAAAAGAAGCTATTGAAAGAAAAAAACAATGGGTCTTGGCAACAAGGCCAGATCAGGTACCCAAGTACAAGGAAATCTCTATGAAACAGAGAAAAGGAGAAAACCCAGTGGGAAAAAACTCCTCTCCAAAAAGAGATAGAAGAACATGCTAAAAGAAACATGAAGGAAGGAAGGCTTCATAAAGACCCCCCGAGGACAACTTCCTTCAACCCAAGCATAGAGCACAACTAAAGATAGCACGGCGATGCAAAAGGCTTCGTGAAAATGTCAGCAACCTGCTCGGCAGTGGGAATATACTCCAAGATGAGAGAACCATCCTAAATCAACTATCTGATGAAATGCATATGAAGCTCAATGTGCTTCATCTGTTGATGCTCCATCAGGTTGCGAGAAATGTGTATAGCACTCTGATTGTCACACCAAAGAATAGTGGGACTATCAGGAGGAAAACCAAACTCAGTCATCAACTGTTGAAGCCATAAAATCTCTTGATTAGCAAGCACAGCAACTCGGTACTCAGCCTCTGTAGATGATAATGCATGAGCAGTCTGCTTCTTGCAAGACCATGTGATAGGACCAGAGCCAAGACAGAAAACATAGCCAGATGTAGATTTTCGATCATTGACATCACCAACCCAATCGGAGTCAGTGTAGCCAACAATGTGAGGATCCCCTGATGTGTAGTGAATGTCATAAGAAATGGTGCCTTGAATGTACCTCAAGATACGTTTGGCAGCTTGCCAATGACTCTCATGAGGATCATGGGAGAATCGAGAGACAAGGCCAACCGCAAAGGAAAGATCAGGATGAGTGTGAGTCAGGTACAACAAACTGCCAACCAACTACCTGTAAAGTGTAGAATCTACTGAAAGAGTGGGGCAAGTAGTAGTCAAAACAACCCCTGATTGAAAAGGTGTGGGGGCAGGCTTACAATCAAGCATGCCAAAGCTCTGAAGCATATCAAGAGCATACTTCTGCTAATAAATGGAGATACCATCAGAAGACTGAATCACCTGAAGACCAAGAAAATAGTGCAGAAGACCGAGATTTGTCATCTCAAACAGCTCCATCAAAGCTTGTTGAGCATGTTGAATCATAGAGGATGAGCTACCTATGATGAGGAGATCATCAACATATAGCACAACAATCGGGATCTCACCCTCAAGATTCTGAATATAGACGGTGGGATCAAAATGACAGCGTGTGAAACTAGTGGAGAGCAAAAGAGAGTCCATCTTCTCATACCAAGCCCGAGGGGCTTGTTTGAGACCATATAATGAGCATTGAAGTCTGTCAACCAAAGAAGCATCCTGCACAAATCCCTGAGGTTGCTCCATATAGATCTCCTCCTGTAGGTCACCATGCAAGAACACACTCTTCACATCCATCTGAAAAATGGGCCATCCCCTAGAAGCTGCAAGTGATAGTACAAAGCGAATAAAATTCATCTTGGTGACAGAGGAAAATGTATCAGAGTAATCAATACCCTCAACCTGGGATAAGCCCTTCGTAACAAGACGTGCTTTGTACTTATCAATAGAACCATCAGCAGCATACTTGGTGCGATACAACCATCTACACTGAACAATCTTTCTGCCCTTAGGAAGAGGACAAAGTTCCCAAGTACTATTCCTCATCAAAGAAGAATACTCCTCCTTCACAGCACTATCCCACTCAGGGTGACCTGTCGCCTTTGAAAACTTTTGAGGATCCTCTGAAAGAGCATGACTCAAAAGACTAGAACCCACAGTATGAGAACGGGTGTGACGAGTGTCTAAAGGATCACCTGCCATAGATCATGTTGCCTCAACAATAAAGCGAGCCCATTTGGGCATCTGAGGTGGAGCAAGTGGAGGTGGAGATGGGGGATCATCAACATCCTCATCATAATCATCCTCAACATAATCTTGAAGAGCTGCAGTGGGATGAGTAGGTAGTGAAGTAGACACTGGAGATAGGGTATCCATTGTGGGAAGGTGCTCATCAAACTGGACATCCTGTCGAAACAGGACCTCTCTGGAATCAAGATCAAACAACCTACACACCTTAACATCCTCACAGTAGCCGAAAAAAATGAGGGGTCAACTCTTCCGCTCCATAGCTCTCCTCTGAGCATCAGGAATAAATGCACATGCCTCACTGCCAAATACTCGAAATGATGAAACATCAGGCTTGTCATGAGACCAAGCCTCCTCAGGAGTCATATGTCGAATCGCCTTGTGAGGCATCCGATTCTGAATATAGTTGGCATAATTAACTGCCTCGGCCTAAAAGGATGAATCCATGGTCCTAGACTAAATCATACAATTCGCCATCTCTCGTAAAGTCTTGTTATTTCTCTCAGTGACACCATTCTGTTGAGGGGTGTAGGGAATAGTAAACTGATGTTGCAAACCATGCTCAATGCAAAAATCTCTAAAAGCCTAATTCACATACTCCCCCCCATTATCTTTACATATCCGCTGAATAGAAAGGCCAGACTGCTTCTCTACAAATGTCTTGAAGATTCGAAAATAATCAAAGACATCAGACTTGTACTTAAGAAAGTACACCCATGTACGTCTGGAGAATTCATCAATGAATGTGAGTACATACTTGGCCCCAGAAAAAGGAGTGGGAAATGACATGAGGTCACTATGAATCAACTCCAAGGGTGCCAAAGCATGAGTGGCTCTTCCCTTCGAAAAGGGATCCCTGTGATGCTTGCCAAGCACACAACCATGACAAACACCATCTGTGCAGGAAATCTGTGGAAGACCAATAACAAGTGCCTGTGTACTCATTTGTTGAAGATATTTGTAATTGATATGGCCCAAACGCTCATGCCAAATCTTACTCATTGAATCTGCATGTGCTATAAGAGATGAACCTGTACCCTCAAAAACCTCAAATCCATCAAATCTGTAAAGATGGGATGCAGTGTCAACACTCCCAATAGCCACAACCAGATCAAAGTCATGGAGGTCCCAAGAATAACCTTATCATGTGGTGAGAACTCAATTGTCTTACTAGAGCTAGAATGGAAAATCTAAAAAATGGAGAGGAGGTTCGTTGAGATTTCAAGAACAACCAGAACATCCTGTAGAGTGCCCCCATCCAAAGAGACAGAACCTGAACCCAAGACTGAAAGTTGTGTAGAGTCACCCACTGCAATATGTGAAGTACCACAAGAGGTAAGAGAAGTGACCAACTGTTGAGTATGAGTCATATGGTGAGAAGCACCAGAATCTAAAATCCAAGTGGACCCATAGGTCAATGCTCGAGAAGTGAGAGCATGGCCTTTCCTTGTGGAAGGAGAAGACAATTGAGGTGAGGAGATGTGATGATGCTGCATGGTTTCCTCTAAAGCCTCTAATCATTTCCAACACCTAGAAATTGGATTTCCTTCCTTGCCACAGAAGTTGCAAGTGTCTCCTGATTTCTACTTAGTCTTGGAGGAAAACTCACCAAACTTCGAAGATTTCCCCTGTTTTGGATTAAATGGTGGTTTGGAATCAGAATTAGGAGGTGGTTTTGAGGAATGATCACTGCCTGCAAAATATTTCTTGGGCTTCGGTTTCTGCTTTTGTTTCTTCTTAGATGACTGAGCAACCAATGCTTTGTTTTTTGATCCTAAGAGCATATTTATCTGAGAAAGGTGTGACTACTCACGAGACAAATACTCACAAAACACATCAAAGGTAGGCATGGTAAAACGAGTACCCAAGCCATCCATGGTGGAATAGAAGGAAGAAGAAAATATCTGAAATGGACCATGAAGCTTCGAAAGGATCAAATAAATGCACTTTATGTCTGCCTTATTCTTGCCACAACCCTGTAAAATAGTGCGGATAGTTTTGAACTTGTTCAAAAAGTCCTCAATAGTGGGAAATGATATAGGTAAGAGTGAAGTCAACTCTACCTCAATCTGTAATACTCGAAACTCATTAATGGTCCCAAAAAGTGTCTCAAACTTCAACCACATGGCTCAAGGAGTGAGCAAAGCATCAAGGTGAAATAGAATATTTTTTGAAACGTGCATGGATAGCAAACCCATAGCTTCATCCATCTTGTTCCTGTACTGAAGAATATCAAAAGGATTTTGCAACTGAGGCTAAACCTCATCTAAACAAGACCACAACCCCTCGTGACCTGAGAAGCCTCATCGTGTGAGACTTCCAGGTGTGATAGTTGTGTGATGTGAGTAACTCAACTGAGGAGTCTGCCATGAAAACCTACACCTGTACCTGCTTGTGTTTTTTATTATTATATGATCTTTCAGAATAGACAGAAGATGTAGAAGGGTTTTAATTTTTTGAGAGTTTTAGTGTTCTTGTTTTCTCATATAAATGATAGAAAGCGAGAAAAAAACACCCCCCCATAAGAGATAAACCCAAACCCTAGTACAAACTAAGAAAGAGGAAGCAATGCATAAGAAAAAAAATTCATAACAAATTCTCATGTACCTGATGAAAATTCTAAAAAAAATATCACATATCTAAATAGATCATGCTGAGAGCTTTCCAATGCCTATTCGTTTTTGAAAAATGAAGTTCGTTTGCACCTTCTATGGCCCCGAAAGTGCAGAAAAAAGACCCCACTTTGACTGGAAAAAAAATAACCAAGTTGAAATATTCTGAAAAAAATCTTGTACCATCAGATCGGTGTCGGATCAGCTTTCCAACGCCTATTTTCATTCAAAAATCCAAGCTAAAATGCCTGAGATATGCCCGTTTGAGTGAGTGGTTCAAAAGAAAAATTGTTGGAGGGGTCTGGTGGCTCTCTAGTGGTGCTCTGGAGACTAGCGGCGAATGGGTTGAGCGTGGGCGGCGCGCGGGTGGCGCACAAGCGGCGCAACTGGCCAGTGGTGCGGCGGTGGCTGCTCGGCCGCGTGCGGCGTGATGGCAGGCGGAGAAATGGATCGCCGGCGACTTTCACCGATAAGTGCGGCCTGATATTGATAGACGCGTCGAAAAACAACAAAAATATTTTTGATTTTTACGTGAAAGTGGGCGTACGGCCTTAGGGCAAAAAATATTTGCCTCCCTGGTCAACTGTAGCCAAAATCGACAAATGAACAGTCGATTTAGGGGTTTTTGGACGCTGCGAATACAATGACGAGGTCCGTTTGGGCCCAAAGTGAACCCAAAAACTGAAGTATGCCGGATCCACCCAAAATCACCCTAGAACCCCATACCTGCTTCCAATGCAAAAAATTTCAAAACAAGAACAAATAGCTACAATCTGAAGCTCTAATACCATGTAGAAGTTGAGAAAATACAACTTCATAGGAGCCCAGTGATCTCTGCAAGCTAAGAATACCTGTTACAGGGAGAAGCAAAGAGAAGCAACATAGAAAAACAATAAAAATCTCAAAGATGTGGAGCTCTTTATTCACCAATGTGTAAAAAGAATAATAATACAAAAGAAAAAAATTCAACCACATATAAGTCAAAAAAACCCTAAAAAGGAAAACCCTAGGCTTGCATATTAATAATTAATAAAATAATTAATTATTATGCACCTAATGTTAGCTTAAGTGTAAAAGAGATAAAAGGGAACTTTAATTAAATAAACAAATATTGTTTAATTAATCAAGTAAATAACCAATTACTCTAACAACTAATAATATTTATGAACAACATGAAGCATAGGATATAATTTAGGGCAGGAGTTATCATAGGCATGATTATTTGTGTTAGAAATATCAGTGTGTTATCATTTGCAACTATTAGATAAAACTTGAATAAATTATCATTGACTTTCACTGTGTATGTTTTGATGAATGGACTTGATCTTGAAATGTGCAATGGGGGTGGCATAACACCCATTACGAGAATCCATGGATGCCACAAAATAATGTTGTACTTTAATGTGATAGCCTTTACATGAAATATAGTTTGAAGAGTAAAAAGCTCTTTAGAGTGATAGACAAAGTAATATATCCACGGGATTCCCATATACATTTGTCAAAGCCTTTAATGATTATCTTAGATTTTGGTAGATTATAGTAACTAGCTTGGGGCATATCTAGAAATTATTTACTACATATATATAACCTAGATCCATTGTCTACTAATGCATGCTAATATCTAATATCTTCATATACCCAATCACAATATGTATTGGCCTATAATCATAAACAAAATTTGGAAAAGGAAAATCTTGAAGTCAAAGATGATTGGTGCATTATAAGAATGATAATATGTATCATAACCCATGTGTTCATGACTACATGTAGAGTAACACAATGGTACAAATAAGGCTTGTAAAGTAGGTATAATCTTAGTATGAGATGTAAAACAAGTCAAAAAATTATTATAAGTGTTAGTCATGTCATTAGATGTACACTCATCATATGGTGTATGATTAATAGCAATGGAAGGCTTGTGTGTGTTCTTTCTAATTTATATCAAGGATCTAGGCATATCACTAGTTAGAGAATAATACAACCAATATAGGGTTCACCAATAGGATAACCATCATAAATAGGCATCCCCAAGTCAAGAGATGCATCGTTAGGCATGGAAAAGGGTGCTCTAATAGTAAATGTATCCTCAACACTAAGAATAAATGAATCAAGAGAAGAACATTGAGAAAGATCCATAGAAGAAAAGCTATCAATACATATATGGATGAAGTGGCTAAGGCGCTATCATAGATCACAAAGGGTATATTGTCATAATGTGTAGTAACACAAGAAACGACTTTTGTAAAGAAAAAGTAAATAATATACATGATGACATGATATAATAATAGTATAGCAAAGGTAATGAGTTTTAGATCAACTAAATCAAAGTACACAGATATGCAAATGATATACAAATGAGTTGTCTAATCACTTAATCTCTAAAATGAATTCATTGAACCTTTTAAATACAAAGACATATCAACACATTATGCAAATTTATACTTAATTAGTCCTAGGTACAAAGGATCACAATAAGATTCGAATGAGAAAAAATTATGACCACAAACTAGTTTGAACACAAGAAAAAGTTTGGAGTATGGTAGGAATAATGTGTATGGAAAAATTGGGCATGGATAAATGCGATTATAATAGATAAAATCAATGCATGGGAATGTCTAAACATCACAATCTAATGAAAGTAGGTGTTTAAGAGAATGCAGCATAAATAATAAGAATTGGATAAGAACAAATGTATAGATCCATAAATATTGTAAGAATGATGCCTATGGAAAAAATGCACATATAAATGTGATTAGGAAAAATAATCAATACATGAAATTGTCTAAACATCGCAATCTAATGACAGTATATATTGAAGAGAATGCAACATAAATAAGAATTGGGTAAGAATAAATGTTTAGATCCATAAGTGGGTAAAATAGAATAAATGTATAGTTCCATAAGATTCAAAGTTCAGACCACAAAAAAAAATCCTAGTCTTTGTTTGGCATGCTTGAAGTCTGGGAGAATATGAGAAACGGCTACATACTTAAAATATACTAGTATGGTAGGTGTGAGTCTCAGTGTTAGTAGTTACTATGATCAGTTTGACCAGGTTTGGTTCAGCCATTTCTGAAAATAGAAACGGAATAACCCACACCAGAAAGCAGCTTCGGAATGCTATTAATTTAAGGACTACGATATGATCACTGCAATTATAACTGCATTCAATGCCCTCTGTCCAATATAATCTATTCACGCACTCTTTCTTTTCTTCATGCAATCCCTGCCTTGGGAATTGGAGAATTGGGGACCATGAGAGGAAGCTGTCCCCTGTACAGTGGCCAGATGTGCATGAAAACATTCTTGGCGTGTTGGTCGTGCAGTTGCAGTGAATTTACTCTGTTCATTATTCGGCACAAGTAGCTCGGCATCCTTCTCAGATAACACAAAGAGCTAAATTCGGAGCAGAAGACAGAGAGCAAAAGCAAGGGAAGAGATGGAGTTGAAGAATGTTGCGCGCGGGTGTATAAAGCAGACGGCGGGGCCGTAGATTGTGAGGCGGCCATCGGCGAAGGAGGGCCGTGAGACGACTGGGTGGCGAACTCCCTCTGCAAAGGAACGAGATAAAAACAGAAAGCGGGAGAGGCTCCGCCGGGCGGTTGCCACTAAAATATTTGCATGAGTTTAGAAGGCATGAGTTTGGAGCATTTGACAACATAAAACTAAGTCAACATAGTAAAAAAATTCCAAATATGTTGTGAGAGTAGTCTTATGTTGATCTTGGGGATTACTTATGATTTTATTATAACCAAAACTCCAATCCATATATGGTAACAATTTGTAATCAATAATGGAATCTACAATCATAAATTAATCTTTCTTTGATAAAATTGAGAAAATTTTGATACAAGTATGATTATTAGGTGTAGTAATAGCTATCTTATTAGAGATTTAATGTGAGTAATCAATTGATCTAATAAATCCAACCTTTAAATCTTTTTTAATTTCTCATGAACCATTACTAAACTCTTTCAAATGCATTTTTTGAATATTTTCCTTATTTTTTTAACACTAGACTCTAATACAATGATATATGCCACAATAATAGGATCTATGCCCACCATATCTTCACTTGACCATTCAAACATATCCCCATATTATTTAAGAAAAATAATCATCTTATATATTCATATTAGCCAAGGTAGTCACCTAGTTTCAAAAAAAAAATCTTATCATTTTGGTTTATCTCTATATTATATGTACCAACAACTATAAGTGTGTTACAATCTTTAATAAAAATTTGGGTGGTCAAAATGTACCAAAGAGGATTATTGCATTTAGAAGGAGAATCTTCATCAAAGTATAAACACAATAACAAATGTCAAAAGAAAGGAAAGACTCTATTATGATGATAAATAGGTAAATCCTCATATAAGTATTTATCCAATGCCCCATAAAGTATCAAACAGAGGATATGTCCAGTGAACAATCAATTATTAAATCGACATGAACTAAGGGTGAGTCAATAATACCACTAGTATCATAAGAATAACCAACTCCCTTAGTGTCATTCTTTTCAAGGATTTTAATAGGTTTATGAATGCATTATTGATTCAAATATTTTTGTTGTTATTGTAATCAATCTTTTCTTAAAATTTATAACATTTTCCATAATGAATAGCTAACTTAGATGAGGATATGCAATTCTTCATAATGTTGGTTAATTTTTGTTTTATCTATGAGAGATTTCACCTTTTTAAGAATTAAAGTACCCATATTATAATTTGAAGGTGATATAAGGTGAACCCACGAAAGTGGTTTACAATTCGAGTGAGGAATGAAAACTTCCAAAAAACTCACCCATGCAAAAAAAATAAAAATTGGGGGGTTCGAGCGAACTCAAGGTTCGAACAAACCCCAAAGGGGTTCGAGCGAACCCCTTTGCATGTGGAAACTCATGTTTCCCATTGTGGAAAGGAGGTTCGCTCGAACCCTAGTTCGAGCGAACCAGGGTTTGAGCAAACCCTTGGGGGTTCGAGTGAGCCCCTTAGGTTCTCTCGAACCCCCTTTTTCCCACCTTCCCACCCTCCAACACAAAAAGACTCCAGATTTTTGCCCTTCAAAGCTCAGGTTGAGGATGAAAATGGAGGAGACTTCACAGATCCAACTAGAAGATGGTATTCCTCGGAACGATCTATCCAACAAATATAATTTTAATATTTTTTGGTTTTATTATGTATGTGTTTTTTTAGTTTTATTAAACATAGGTTTTTCACCAAAAATCAAAATCTTTGTTCTACACATGTGAAAAAATAGCAAATTATCAAAATAAACTTTTGAAAAATATGTTTGGGTTGGGTATTGATGTCCTTGATCTATTAAAAAAAAATCAATTTCGATACATACAGAAAAAATTATGTTGTATACAGTCCAACTATGTTTGAATTGTAATTGGTTTGACTTCAAAACTTGATTAAAGAAAAAATATTCAATAAAACACTATAAAACAAATCAAAGTGCTAGATATCATAGTTATAAATTTAAATTCGAAAAAAATAGAATTTTTTCCTTCATACAAAAAAATTTACATTGTATATGGTGAGTGTCACTCCTTAAAAATATTGTTTTTTAAAAAAAACTAGTTTTTGAAGGAGATGGAGAAATAAGTGCAATCTGATTCCAAAAAAATTGAAAAAAATATATATAGAATCTATAGACAAAACATCACAAATCACTAGTTTTCATTATCTTCAAATTCCTCACGGTTTAGCTGCTATAGGAGCCCGAAAGTGAAGATTTAGTTAAAAAAATTAGTTCGATGGCCAATTTGCCCAAAAATTGTAAACTGGTATTGTGGGATCACCCTATAACATGTAAATTGGTATCAATAGGAAAAGAAGAAGCTTGGATTTTATGAGTTTTCTTATCTCTTTTTTAGACTAATGTATCAAAATCTAATGTCACTAATAATATTTACAAACAACATGAGGCATATGATGATTTGGTGTGGGAGTTATCATAGGCATGATTATTTGTGTTAGAAATATCAACGTGTTATCATTTGCAACTATTAGATAAAATTTGAATAAATTATCATTGACTTTCACTATGCATGTTTTGATGAACGAATTTGATCTTGAAATGTGCAATGGGGGTGGCACAACACCCATTACAGGAATCCATGGATGTCATAAAATAATGTTGTACTTTAATGTGATAGATTTTAAACATGAAATATAGTTTGAAGAGCAAAATGCTCTTTAAAGTGATAGACAAAGTAATATATCCAAGGGATTTCCATATACATTTGTGAAAGCCTTTAATGATTATCTTAGATTTTGGTAGATTATAGTAACTAACTTGGGCCACATCTAGAAATATTTACTACATATATATAACCTAGATCCATTGTCTACCAATGCATGCTAATATCTAATATCTTCATGTACCCAACCACAATATGTAATGACCTATAGTCATAAATAACATTTGGAAAATGAAACTCTTGAAGTCAAAGGAGATTGGGGAATTATAAGAATGATAATATGTCTCATAACCCATGTGTTCGTGACTACATGTAGAGTAACATAATGGTACAAATAAGGCTTGTAAAGTAGGAATAATCTTAGTATGAGATGTGAAGCATGTAGGAAAATTATTATAAGTGTTAGTAATGTCATTAGATGTACACTCATCATATCTATGTATGATTAATAGAAATGGAAGGTTTGTGTGTTTTCTTTCTAATTTGTATCAAGGATCTAGGCATATCACTAGTTAGAGAATAATACAACCAATATAAGGTTCACCAATAGGATAACCATCATAAATAGGCATCCCCAAGTTAGGAGATGTATCCTTAGGCATGGAAAAGGGTGCTCTAATAGCAAATGTATCCTCAACACTAAGAATAAATGAATCAAGAGAAGAACATCAAGAAAAATCCATAGAAGAAAAACTATCGATACAAGTATGGATTAAGTGGCTAAAGCACTATCATAAGTCACAAAGGATATATTGTCATTAAGTGTAGTAACACAAGAAATGACTTTTGTAAAGAAAAAGTAAATAATATCCATGATGAAATGATATAATAATAGTATAACAAAGGTAATGAGTTTTAGATCAATTAAACCAAAGTGCACAAATATACAAATGAGCTATCTTATCACCTAATCTCGAAAATGTATGCATTGAACCTTTTAAATACAAAGACATGACAACACATTGTATGAATTTATACTTAATTAGTCTTAGATACAAAAGATCACAATAAGATTTGAATATAAATTTGAATGAGAAAAATTAATGACCACAAACTAGTTTGATCACAAGAAAGAGACTAAGTATGGTAGGAATGATGTGAGGAAAAATTGGGCATGGCTAAATGTGATTAGAATAGATAAAATCAATGTATAAGAGTGTCTAAACATCACAATCTAATGGAAGTAGGTGTTTAAGAGAATGCAACATAAATAATAAGAATAGAATAAGAACAAATGCATAGGTCCATAAATATTGTAGAAATGATGTGTATGAAAATGCACATATAAATGTGATTAGGAAAACAAAAATCAATACATAGAAATGTCTAAACATCACAATCTAACGACAATATATATTGAAGATAATGCAGCATAAATAAGAACTGGGTAACAATAAATGTTTAGGTCGATAAGTGCGGGTAAAATAGAATAAATGTATAGTTCCATAAGATTCAAAGTTCAGACCACAAAAAAAAAAACCCTAAGTCTTTGTTTGGCATGCTTGAAATCTGGGAGAATATGAGAAACGGCTACATACTTAAAATATACTAGTGTGGTAGGTGTGAGTCTCAGTGTTAGTAGTTACTATGATCAGTTTGACCAGGTTCGTTTCAGCCATTTCTGAAAATAGAAACGGAATAACCCACACCAGAAAGCAGCTTCAGAATGCTACGAATTTGAGGACTACGGTATGATCACTACAATTATAACTGCATTCATTGCCCTCGGTCCAATACAATCTATTCACGCACTCTGTCTCTTCTTCATGCAATCCCTACCTTGGGCATTGGAGAACTGGGGACCATGAAAGGAAACTGTCCCCTGTACCGGTGGCCAGATGTGCAGGAAAACATTCTTGGCGTGTTGGCCGTGTAGTTGCAGCGACTTATCACCATTACTCTGTTCATTATTCGGCACACGTAGCTCGGCATCCTTCTCAGAAAACACAAACAGCTAAATGCTGAGCAGAAGATAGAGAGCAAAGGCAAGGAGAAGAGATGGAGTTGAAGCATGTTGCGCGCGGGTGTATAAAGAAGACGGCGGGGCCGTGGATTGTGAGGCGGCCATCGGCGAAGGGGGGCCGTGAGACGACTGGGTGGCGAACTCCCTCTGCAAAGGAACGAGATAAAAACAGAGAGCGGGAGAGGCAACGCCGGGCGGTTGCCGCTAAAATCTTTGCAGGTCTCCGTGCTCATGGCAACTATTGCCTTCCTAAACATGCCGATCATAATGAAGTGCTCAAGGCTCTCTGTAACGAAGCCGGCTGGCATGTCGAACCGGACGGAACCACTTACAGAAAGGTCAAAACTTTTTCTTTCTTTACATTCCGAATTAGCTTTGTGCTGTGTGCACTAAATTCTTGATTCTTTCTCTGTTTTTGGCCACAGAAATCGAGATTTGAGTTACCAGCAATCGAGTCTCCCGGGACAAGCAGGCCCATTTCTTTAAGCAACCATTTGTATGAGCAACGCGAAAGATCGCAAATTCAGAGCAGATTTAGTTCGTTTCCAGCAGAATATGGAGCTGAACAGGGTGATTTAACCTGGAACAGCAAATCTAGAGAAGGGGAAAGAAATGATGTCAGGTTCCTGCTGAGATACAGGACGGAAAATATGGCCCAGCAATTGCCCATGCTATCAGAGTTTGTTTTGAATGCAGTACAACTTAAGCAGAGTGAGAAAGTGCAAGCCCAACATGAGCATGCTCAATCTTCTGCATTCATCCCTTCTGCTGTACCCACCAAATTACCCCTATCTTGTAAAGGAAGAGATTAACAGTCCCTGTGTTGTAATTCTGATTTTATCGAAACAATGTCAAAATGTTTTGTAGGTGATGTGTTGGTTTGGTGAGTGAGTGAGTTTAGGAGCTTGAATGGTTTAGTTTGAAATGGGTAGAATAATCGAGCGACTGAATACAAGATTCATCACGCAATGTCGTTTGCCCTTCTTTGTTGCGATCTATTGCCCTTCTTTGTTGCGATCTACTCACAAGTAAGCCAGAATCCTCTTTCTGTTTGCTACTGAACTAACCAGCGACAGCTTTCTTGTAGGTAAGCCTGCTGGTTTCTAAGAGGGCAGATGGGCTTGGTGTAAATTGAATCTCATCAACAGCAAAAGTTTAAATGTATTATTGATGTTTCACCTAAATATAAATGTTATAGATAAAGTGCCCAATTTGATGACAGCCATTTGAAATTTACATTAATTCTGTTGGCATATTCAATTTTCCACATTTATAGTGTCAATGATTTTTAATTTTTTTTAAGTTATGTGACGATAATTTTATGAGAGAGGATCTAGTAGTTGAACATCTTAATTTTGTATCTCTCAAAATCATATGTAGTGATTTCAAATCACTCTCAAATTTGTATAGCAATTTGTTTGGTGAGTCTTTTCCTTGAACATAAGGTTTTAGGTCTACATCATCAAATATGGTGTCACATCAGCATGTATTTTGTTGAGGTATCTCAAAATGACTAAAAAAAAAAGATTAGACCAATCTTTGTGTATGAAGTCATTTTTTGTTGCTTATTGATGTGACATCACATGATTTATTAGACCTAATGAGCACTTTTTATTCAATCATAAGTAATTATAGTCATCACTAACAACCTTGAAGTCCCAACTAATAGTGCTATACTTTTAAAAATATTGGGTTTTAAATCCACAAACACTATCACAAATATTGGAATGCACTCAAGTATTAGGTCCTTTTCCCTAGATATGTAAGTAAGAAAGTTCATTATGGAATCACAATCTTGTGATATTCTTGATAGGAAGCATTTATAAGGTGAGCGATATGCACTTTGAGGTGTTTGGTGAGATAAGTGTGACCTTGTGGTTTTATTTATTTATTTTAGATTTGTTATGATTTGTTTTTCTAAGTGTAATGACTAGTGTAGAAGAAGTGTACTTTTATATAACAGTTGGCAAGTGATGCGAGCTTTCAACTAGTTGTGAAATTATATGCATTTCAAGGGTTTGAATTCACTCTATAGTTTTATCTATTCCTATCTTAGGTCATTTCCATAGTTGTAAATATGAGCATGGTACATATATAGCTACAAATTTGATCCTCCTAAGTGAAAAAAATCAAATTTAAATATAGACCCAAGTTAACTCCCTTCCAACTAGTTGTTACTTGTCAACTTCAATGCAATTTTTCAAATTTGTGAGCTAGGGTTTGGTATAAAATAATGAATCCTAGTCCATACGAATCATAGAAGGAGGATCTATGACTTAGCATGTATTGAGAACTTATCAAGAAGGACTATCCAATAGCATTACACTTAGCATCAACATCAATAAGAACATATTAAGCATTCCATGGCCGCCTAAAGTATCTTTGATCTTGTTAAACATGTTGAATTTTGTAAGCAGTGACTTGAAAGCTAAAATGGAAACTAATGCAAGACACAAGATTCCTATTTCAAACCACTACTAACCTCTAGATAGAGCTCAACAAATAATAATTCAACAAAGCATAACATCAAACAATCAAACCAAATGTTACCAGCACCTCCATTGTTGAATGATTTTCTCTAATGATTTTGATATTTGGATGCTCCTTTGCTTGAAGACTATCAATTTGACAACATGTACTTAGATCAATTGATGATCATTGGAATGAAGGGAAGAGTGTCTAAATTTATAGACTTTTTCAAGGAGGAATGGATGGTCAAAATCTTATTATGAGATCAATGATGGAGGATGGTTGAGAGAAATTACCTAGGATCAAGGAGAGTATGAAGGGTGGAGATGGAGGTTGATAGATTGTGAATGGCTAAGATTAATTCATTTAATTAAATAGTAAGTCATTGTGAGCATGAGGGAAATAAAGGACATGTATATCTAGTGGGGCTAGATTGGTGGAATAGGTTGAGAGAATAATGGGATCATAAGGACAAGTGTTTTTAGGTGTCCTTTATTCTTGGAATGTGTTGAGGTAATATAGGCAAAATTAAATAATAATATTATTTAATTATTTTATCCATGTGTGAGATGGATAATAGGTGGAATATGTAATTATTTATTGATTTATTGTGAGGTGAGATGGAAAAGGTGATTAATTAAATATAGAATGATCTTATTTAATTAAGTGTGGAAGACCTTAAGTGAAGGGGACCTAGTTAATTAGGACTAAGTGAAGATGATTAGGTCTAGGTATGAAATTGACCTGTTAGGGTTAGGTAATGGATGAATATGAAATATTTTAGGTTTCTACAAATTTAACTAAAGAATTAGCCAAGAAAAAAGACAAAAAACAATTTTCTTCTTATACTTAGCACACCAAACACTACTAATGTCTATTAGCAATCCTAGGTCTATCATAGCTACAATCCTACATGGGAAAAATGCACAAAATTCAACTCTTTGTTTTCTTTTATTTTTTAATTTTCCAATAAGAAAAATTCCCACTATAATGCAACATGCACATATGTGTTGTTTCCATTTTTTACACCACATAAAATCCAAACACACAAAAAATGTTCATGTTAGAAAATCAAAGGAAATGAAGATAAAATTAAATTAAATTAAAGGGTAGTTGGGTGATAGATATCCTCATTCAACACACCTTACACAACAATGAAAGCATCCTAATGATATGGGTTGTGTCAAACCACTTAACACTTTGGGGAGGTGGTGTACTCATAAAAACCACTCCTCTAAGGTACTCTATAGGATGGATTTAGACTACACCTTCTATATGTAATAATAATAAAATAATATAGGTCACAATTTTACCTAGCATAATAAATTTAAAAGAAAGAATAATATAGTTGTCTCACTAAGTATGCTAATAAGTAGTCATCAACTAGCATTTCCTTTCTATTATCTGATACAAAATCGAAAGTTATATACAATCATAAATATATGCTAACTTTTCCCAATCACAAGTAAGAATTGAGGATAGGGGTCACATTAAAATGAATGCATCCAACCATCTAGCATTCATTTCAATAGAAAATTAAATAAAAAAGAAGGAACAAATAATTTCCCTTATAAAATGGTCATAGCATTCCACTTATAAAAATCATATGCATGCACTTAAGGAAGAAGATGTAGCATTTCAAAATGTGCATTGGTCGAAGTTAAGAATATTTAGAAAGTTCTTAAGCATTCATTTTATACCCATTTGTCTCCACTTCATAATCTATCATTTTATTACATATTAGATGATTCTAAACATATTTTTAGGGTCAATGTATTAAAACTATAATATAATATGGTGTATTATATCATAATTAATTGTCTAATTAATGCATTTTTAGAATGTTTCAGAATTTTGTCTATTATTCTAAAGTTTATCTTTGTACTCTACTATGTAATATTATCATTTGTATCGTATAATTAATATTACATATGATATCCCACAACATTGAAAAGGTTGAGAATAAAATAAATCTATTTTAATTTCATGAATTTATTTATAATGAACCAATCAAAGAATAGTATTTATTCATATTAGAAAAATATACTCTCCTTCTCATGATGTATGTTATTCCAAAGTCTATCTTTATATTCTTAGTTAAATCTTTCTACACATATAAATTAATCATTATTACATATATTATAGAAATAAGATGTATTAACTTATATAGTGTAAGAAGTTAACCTCTATACAAAAATAAATCTAACATATGATATTAATGGAGCCCTAAAATTATTATTTTAAAACATTATAAGTGACAATATATAAATATCAACTAGAAACTCTATATTATTACTATTATTTATATGTATAAAAGGAAATAAATCCTAAAATTCATTAGCATATGAATATAGAAAGCCTAATTTTCCTTCTTCTTCTTTTTTGGAGATACCCCAAAGGGGGTCCCCTTTAGGTTAGAGCCAAGGTCTAAGGGGTAACCATTCTACCCAAATTTGTCTGGGGCACGATCCCAGCCTCATCCCTTTTTAGGTTTTGGGGGCCTTGCACTCAACAAGACTTGATCCCTGGTGAGCTCATTTAAAACCTTTCAACTTCACCAAAAGACCAAGGGCCCATTAACAATTTTCCTTTTTTAATTTATTGTTCATTTTTTAATGCAAATAAGTAGGAGATGAAAAAAATGATTCTAGGAACCATAGCAAGGGTGAAATCCTTGAGCTAAAAATAAACAACAAAATTTTAGATTAATTACAAAGGGCTTGGAGTTGCATTGGGGTAGTATGGAGGTAGTAAAGTGAGTACAACTTGGGTGCAAGGTGAAGGTAGTTCCTTGTGGGTGTCATCCCCCTACAAATATAGGGGTTGTGATTTTGTCAATATAGATTGTTCCCTTTATGTGGATTGTACCCTACATAGTCAAGATTGTGATTAGTTTGGTTTGCAACCCCATATTTTATATATTTTTAATTGTGAACGAGGATAATGGAAAGGTCAATCAAGAGGGATCAAACAACAATAGACCGAAATGAATTGAATTACACCCATTACCAATGAAGTGATTCAACAAAGATCAAATGAAAGTAAATCAAATGAACAAGAACATAAACCCAATTAAGCTTACTTTTACCTCACCTAGAGAATGCCAAACCCTTACTCCATTGTTGCAAATGTAAGATTATGCCTTTAGGATATGTGGATTGCTCATGCTAAGAATAACCCAATTGTGCAAAATCTTGATTGAAGAAGTGTTATGGGAGCTTAGATCAAAACTTTGAGGAGTAGGATTAATGAGGGATGAATGCGTGTTTTATATATTTAAAGATATCAGATCAACGATTGAGATTGAAAGATCATATCAATGATCAAGGTTGGAGAGGAAATGCATGTTGAGGAAGAGTTTAGTTAATTGAAGCTCCTTCCTTATTTTTAGGGAGATATTTTGAGATATTTACGGAGGGAAGATATTTTCAAATTTAAAATTGAAATATTATATTTCGAGAGGAACATGCGCAACTAAATGAATTAAATAATTCACTTAATTATAGAAGAAAGAAGGAATAATGATTTTTAATTAAATAATTAAAATATATATTTAATTATGTGTATGAGAGAGAAATTTGAAAATTAATTTAATAATAAAATTATTTAAATAAAGTGGAGGAGTAAAATTATTTAATTAAAGATGATGAAGGGAAATATGATGAATTAATTGAAAATAATTAAAATTATTTAATTAATAGAGGAAGATAGGTTTATTTAATAAAATAATCAAAAATTATTTAATTAAAAGGTGATGAATGGGGGTGATAAGTGATAATGATTTAAAATGATCAATTAGGATAATGTGTGATGTGTTAAAGATTTTAGGTGTCTACATTTTTCCTCTCTTTGAGACAATGTACATATTACATTGTTTCAAAGACATATTGTTGATTTGGAAAAGTAATTAGTAACAATGATGCCCAATTATTCTTCAAAGAATGAAGAAATGATGGTATGAGGGTAGGTTTCCCCCTTGAGAGATCAACTGAAAAAATTGGTTTGGGTTCACAACAGGAGAATGTGATAGGCTCAGTGAAGAAGAGGATGGAAAACAAGGTCAAGTTTTACCAAGAAACTGATCAAGATAGTTAGAGCAAGATGAAAAAGGGATGGAAGGGGTGGTATAGGAGGGATACAGGGTTTTGGAGTCTATATATACCCCATTTGTGGTCATTTTCAACTCATTTGCACACTCTTAGTTTAGAAATTTTAGAGCTCTGAGAGATATTTGAGCATGAATTTATTGCAAAGATCGTTGGTGTTCCTCATGCTATTCACTATGAAGATCGAGTATGGAGATTTGAGAGACTAGCCAAAGTAGATCCACTAGTATGTATTGAACCCTTTCTTGCTTAGACATCAATTTGAGTGCAATAAATGATAGGTCTAGGGAGTAAATCAAATGCATTGATCTAAGATCGACACTTTTGAAATCCAATATGACACGTTTGAAACCTGATGCAACACATTTGTTTGTGTCTGACATATTTTACATGTCACATCACTTTTGATATTTGGCTCGCCTTTGACTATTATTATGCGACACTTTTAAAAAATAAATTGTAATTGATTTAGCTATTGTGACACATTTGAAAAATGGGTTGCAAATGACTATGATAAAGTGAAGCATTTGGAAAAAAGGTTGCAAATGATATAGAGAGTTGCAAGCCTAGGTATTATTATTTTATTCTTTTAATTTTTTGATAAGTTGATGTTTGGGATTTATTTTTCCATGTTGTACTAGATTTGATCTTGTCAAGGGAGTGTCGATCGATAATTTTGCATTGGATTACATATCTCAATGATATGGTTGTTGAGTTCTTTAGAGTTGTGGGATTGTTTTAGGTTGCCTTCATGCCTAAGATTCATGCTCTTATGAATTTTATAACCACCCTTGTTGAGAGGTGGCATAACGAGACCTCGTCATTCATATTTCTGATTGGAGAGGCTACCATCACCCTTGAGGATGTATGGAGGATCTTGAGGATCCCTATTGATGAAGCATGAGTTGTGTATGGCATAAACTCTAGTGTGGAGGCTTTACAATGAGTCTTACATGATGATGAGTTTGAAATTGAAGATAGGAAGATGGATTTGAGATTAGGATTAGGGGTGTGTGATGATCTCATTTCAATGATCAGAGGCCTCATTTCTGGAGTGATCATTCTTGACCAACAATCTCAGAGTTTTTTCATTGGATGGGATCATGTCCTCGATAGGATGATGGTAGACTCCATTTTCTATGCTTGGGGGTCTTTATTATTATACCACCTATATTATGATATGCACCAAGTGGTGTATAGATCAACTACAAGTCTATCAATTGGGGTAACATTGATATATGTATGAATGTGGGAGAAAATTGTTGTCATGTGACCAATGGAAGATGTTACTCAAGTCACAGGAGATCTTTATGTGTATCACTATGATGCATTGTTGACTCAAAGGTAGTTGAGGGATCTTGACTATTGGTGAATATGTCTTGATGATATGGATGAGTTCATTTGGAGGTCATGGCTACAATGTGAGACCTAGGATAAAATAATGGACAAATTTCCTATTGTAGAAAAACTTGGTGGTTTATTAGATTAACACATCACATTTTTGAGAGATATCTTCTTGATAAGGTCAAGAGATAGTTCGGTAAGGTACATGATGTTTCTACATGATTTGGTTATGTTTTCTCACACATAGTGAGAGATCGACATGTGGGGACCCATGACAAGCTCGCAGATTGTAGTTTCAGATTTTGTTATTTTGATGTCATTTCAATAGGCATGGGCTTTAGGATCAAATTATGTGGGGAATACCTTTGATTATGATGCATAGTGGGTGGTACAGAGACCATTGAGATTCAACCATATAGATGGTGAAATGGTGAGGAAGAGGAGGTGAGAGGCGAAGCTAGTTAGGGCTCACTGAGTGAGGTAATGGGTGAAATAGTTATTGTAGGAGGTGATGGTGGAGGTATTGATCAAGGATAATAGGAGTCACAAGTACAAAAAATAGTGGAACCTATAAGAGGAGGTGAGAAAAGGGGTGATGGTGGGAAAAGAGGGGGAGATTCGGATGATGTACGACTCAAAGTATCACTTTCAAAGTGATACCAAGCTTAGAGGAAGAGGGATGGATACCACACATACATGGATGGTCTCACAGTGTAGCTTGCTCAGAGGAAGGCTGAGAGAGACATGGAGATAGCCCATCACAACATGCAAAGGAAAAAATAGTGTTTTTGACTATTGAGAGGCACATAGAGACCATATCTAAAACAACTAGAGGAGACAAGTTAGGGTGCAATGGTACTTATGGATAGGTATGTGAGTGAGATGAGGAAAATCACTCAAGAGGCCACATACTATCATACTCTTTATGAGGTCATAGTGCCAATTGAGAGGAGAGTTGATGCGGAGAAAGGACCTTCTTTAGGCTTACAATTCAAAGTGACAAGGTGTTCTTGCACTTTCTCCATTACTGCTCCTATGTGCAACTTCCTATACTCTAACATTGAACTCCATTAGAGACTTTGATTCAACATAATTGAGATAGAGTAAAGGTTATGGCAGACTTGTCTAAGGACCTAGAAGGATCATGAACAACTTCTATGTGATGATTCACAATGCAACCATTCATGAGACTCACAACCTTTGTATTGTTCAACTTAGGACTGCATAATCTAACCTCTTTGGACAATCATAATAAACTTATACCAATCCTTCAAGAAATTTTCTAGACTCTTAGTTTAGGTCTACATGACCCCTCACTATGTTCCTACACTATTTTCAATGAATAACAAACAAGTTTCAAACCTTGATTCACATTTGCTTCCTTGCTTTATTGCTACATAGTCTGATACATCCAGATATTAGACTTTCTACTGACTCAAAGCAAGTGCAAACCTTTTCTTGGGGCCCTGCAAGCTTGAAACAAGGTAAAAGAAATATTTATAGACCTTTACATCCATTTTGGTGATTTTCCACCAGTGGAAGGATGAGCTCTACATAATTGTTTTTCTCACTGGTTATCCTAGGCAGGGTTTCGACCAATTTTAAGAGAAACTACAATAACTTGCAAAATACTTGATCAAAATTAATGCCACAAGAACCAAAAGAAATAAGATTCACATTCCAACACTATCCAATCAGTTTTAGACCTACATATAGACCGTACAGGTTGTACAAATTGAAAGAATAATCTACAACATGAGAAAAATATAGAAAAGCTTGCTTTCATTCACCAAAAACCACAAAATCAGTTTTCCCAACTCTCAATCCATCTTTGGAGGGTGTATTCATCCATTTACAACTAATCTCAACTAAATTGTAATGGTTTCTTGATATGTTTGTAATTTTTTCTTGATTTTTGACACCTTTCCAAAGTTGCTTGACAACTTTTTGAAGCAACAAGACAACTTTTACACTTTTTAACCAAAGACCCTATTAACACTCCAAAATGGATTGAAACATGATCCCACATGGTCATAAATTACCTTATTAGACTCCAAAACACTCAAACAAATCAAAACCCAAAAGTAACAAAAAGATGAGGTTCTTGATGCCCCTGGACCATACACCCAAGGGGAAGAAAACTCAAGTCCCACATGAGTGTAGGTCTGCAACAGTGTATCCATGTTTGTTAATATCATCTTCAAACATCCAAGTAGCATCTTCCATAGGAAGACCCCTCCACTTGACCAAGTATTGAAACTATGTTGTGTTTCTTGTCTTCTTGAGTTCCTTGGTATCAAGGATGCACTCTAACTCCGGAAGTTTCCTCGATGGGAGGTCTTGGACCCATTCCACATCTACAAATGCTTGGTAAACTACTTCATTACCTACAATAGCATCCCCTTTGAAAGGGTACAAGTCAGATACATTAAATATAGGTGAAATTCCAATCCCACTTGGTAATTGAATCTCATATGCATTGGGACCAAAGTTGTGAACAACCTTGCAAGGTCCAATCTTCTTCATTTTCGATTTGGAGTATTGCCCCTTGGGGAATATCTTCTTTCTAAGATGATATAGAACCAAATCTCCAACCTTGAAATTGACTTCTCTCCGGTGTGCATCAACCCTTTGCTTATATTTGTCAAAATTTCTTTGTAGGTGATCCTTGACTTGTTGGTGAATCTCTTTCATAGCCACAAAAAAATTGTTCACCCTCAACACTCATCCTCTCCATTCCACTAGTATTCCTCAATTCAAAGACTCCTCTAGGATACAAACCATAAACAACTTCAAAAGGACTCTTACCCACACTTCTATTCACTGAATCATTATATGCAAATTCGACCTAAAGAAAGATCGGATCCTATTGAGTAGAATGCTCTTTGGTGGTATGCCCATCAGTTTGAGGGTGATAGGTAGAACTAAAACTAAGGTTAGTGCCAAGTTTCTTCCACAAATTTCTCCAAAAATGCCCAGAAAACTTACTATCTCTATCTGAAACAATACTCAAAGTCAAACCATGAATCCTTACCACTTCTTTGAAGAACAAACCTGCAACATAAGAGGCATCATTTGTGCTCTTGCATAGGATGAAATGTGCCATCTTGGAGAACCAGTCTACTAAAACATGAATGAAATCAAAACCTCTAGGTGTTTTTGGTAAATCCATTACAAAATCCATACTTATAGAATCCCAAGGCCTATTTGGAATAGGAAGAGGTTGATACAAACCTGCATTTGTCATACCCCTTTTTCCTTTAGAAAAATAACATATTTCTCAACAAATTTCCTTACACCAGTTTTCATTTTAGGCCAAAAATAGTGTCTTCTTAACTGCTCCAAGGTCTTCTGAAGACCAAAATGGCCTGCAAGACTACCACTATGCTTATTTTTTATCAAGTTATCTCTCATTGAACACTTAGGGACACAAAGTTGTGCTCCATTGAACAAAAAAGTATTTTTAATCAAAAAATCATTCCACTTATCATTACTATTGCTACAAGGTTGCTTACAACATGCATATATTTCTTTAAAATCTCTATCTTCAAGATACATACCTTTCAAGGATTCAACTCCCACACTTTGTAACTAAATTTCCTACACTATTAGATCCTTTTTACTCAAAGCATTTTTTACTTTATTTGACCGCCCCTTCTTGTGTTTAATGGTGAAAGTAAAACCTTACACATATTCCACCCATTTAACATGCCTATGAATGAGTTTCTCTTGACTATCCAAAAATTGGAGAGCATGGTTATCAGTATATACTATGAACTCTTTGGGAAGTAGGTAATGTCTCCACTTTTTCAAGAACTGAACCAAAGCATACATCTCTATGTTATAGGAAGAGTATCTCTTCTTAGCCTCATTAATTTTTTCACTAAAGAAGGCAATGGGCCTACCCTCTTGACTCAAAACCAACCCTATGGCATAGCCACTTGCATCACACTGAATATTCAACACCTTATTGAAATCCGGTAAGGCTAGTATGGGTTGCTCTGCTACTCTCTTTTTCAAATACTCAAAAACTCTTTTTAGCTTCACCAGTCCAAACAAACTTCTTTCTCTTATCCCCCTTTATGGTATCAATGATTGGAGAAAAAACATGATTGAAACCCTTAATAAACTTCCTATAAAAACTTTCCAAACCATGGAAACTTCTTACATCAGCAACTAATTTGGGTGGAGTCCAACTTATAATAGCTTCAACCTTGCTTGGATCCATTTTCAAGGTGCCTTTTGTAACCACAAAACCAAGATATACCAACTTTGTCTTCATAAACTCACATTTATTTAAAGTAATCATTAGTTTCTCTTCATTCATTCTTAAAACCAAATCCAAATGGTACAAATTCTCTTCCTTAGTTTTACTAAAAACAAGAATGTCATCAAGATAAATCACTACAAACTTACAAATAAAGGGCTTGAGAACTTCATTCATCAACCTCATGAAGGTGTTGGGTGCATTTGATAGATCAAAAGGCATCACAAGCCACTCATAAAGCCCTTCAATTTTCTTAAATTTTTTCTTCCATTCATCCCCTAGTCTAATCCTGATTTGTTGATACCCACTCTTGAGGTCTATTTTGGAAAAGTAGCATGATCCACTTAGAAAATCCATCAAGTCTTATATCTATGGAATAGGGAACCTGTGTATGATTGTAATCTTATTGATGACCCTAGAATCATTACACATCCTCCATTAACCTCCCTTATTTGGTGCTAGGATAGTGACAATCGAACAAGGACTAAGGCTTTCTTTGATTATCCCCTTATCAAGCAATTATTGGACTTGTCTCTTAATCTCCTCATTTTGTTGTGGTGTCATCTTATATGTTGCCTTATTAGGAAAACTATCCCCTGGTATGAAACCAATGTGGTGACTAATATCCCTCATAGGAGGCAAGGTGTTTGGGATTTCATCCACTACTATATTAGTATACTTTGTTAGCAAGTTTTGAATTTCCAAAGACAACTCTTCTTTCTTTGTTGCTATCACAATAGACCTAGGCTTGACTATGATGGTAAAACTCATATTCATTTCTTCCATGGCCTTTATGAATTTTTTCTCTCCTACCAACATCACATTGGATTCCACTTGTGGTGTTTTATCTTCATCTTTCAATGGTGTTAGAGTATATGATACTCCATCCTTCTTTATGACATATGTGTTCTTTCTACCATCATATTTGGCATTTATATCATATTGCCATATTTCTACCAAGAACCGCATGAAAAACATCCATAGGGATGATGTCACACAAGACCTTGTCCTTATAACCCGTTATATGGAATTCTACCCAATTTTTTTCATTCACTAACACTTGTTGCCCTTTGTTTAACCAAGAAACCTTCTATGGAGTGGCATGAGGCAATCTTTTCAACTTTAACTTCTCTACCATTTTAACTAAAACCAAATTGCCAGTACTTCCAGAATCAATGAAAACTTTACAACATTTACCTTGAAATTTTCATGTAGTCCTAAAGAGTGACTTTCTTTGAGGTGGTTCCATCTCCACGGGCACTTTAATCAAGGTTTTTCTCATCAATAAGGACTCTCCAAATTCTGGTTTTGCATTTTGTGATGGGGAATTAACACTTTTAGCATCATCTCCACCTTGTGCAATATGATTTCTCCTCACCTTTAAAAGTATTAGATGACTACTCCTCAAGGCATTGTCATGCTTTATGGTCTACAAATTTATTGCATTTGTAACACTTTCCAGTGAATCCACTTGAGCCTCCTCTATTGCCAAATCTACCTCTAAAATTTGTTCTTTTTCCTCTAAAGTTGCCCCTTGAAAGTGATGTTTGTTCTTGTGAGTTACTTGTCTCTCCTTGAGACCTTTGGGACTGTCCTCTACCAGAAAAATTCCCTCTTCCTATGAAATTTTTCCTTCCCCTACCTCTACGTTGCTTTTCTTGTCTCCTTTTCAACTTTTCTTTAGGCTTTATGGCCAAATGATAGCACTCTTCTATGGTTCTTGGACTTGTGAGACTTAGCTAATCTTGTAGCCTATACTTTAGCCCATTCAAATTCCTTACAACTTTATCAAAATCTTCTTCCATGTGGTTGGATCTAATGCTCGGTTTGTAGAACTCTTATGTGTATGTTTTCACGTCCATGTCATTTTGCTTCAAATTTTGCAACCTTCTATATAATTTAATGGCATAATCAGTAGGTAAGAATTTACCTTTCAGTTTTGCAAACATTCTATCCCAAGATGTAATCTTTGCTTTTCCTTTCTTCTTCCTCTCTTCTTGTACATAATCCCACCAAAGGGATGCATGTCCTTTTAGATTTTTTCTTTCCAATTTCACTTGAAGCCCCTAAGGTATCTCTTCAAACTCAAAATACTTATCTAATTCTCCTATTCAATCTAGGAGTTCTTCTCCATTCAGAATTTTTGAATATACTGGAGGTTCTATTTTTACCTTGGAACCATAATTATTAACTTCCTTTAGCAATCTCTCCAATCTCTTCTCTTCAACATCTCTTTCTTATTCATGTTCTTTATGGTGTATTTTCATCCACTTCTTCTTCTTGGTCACTCAAATATCCTATGACCACCCCTCTTCTATGGTTGTTCTCAACTGATGTGAGCCTTGCATCAAGGTTTTCTCTTATGGCTCTCAATTCTAGTGCAAATGATTTTCTCACCTCTCTAATTATTCTTTCCACATTCACCCTTGGAGGCATCTTGACTGGTCTTCAAACTCAACTTATTTGTGACTCTTACTGATCTTCCTTGCTCTGATACCAATTTTATGTAGAGGAAGGACCTTCTTTAGACTTAAAATTCAAAGTGACAAGGTTTTCTTGCACTTTCTCCATTACAACTCCTATGTGCAACTTCCTATACTCTAATATTGAAATCCCTTAGAGACTTTCATTCAACATACTTGAGATAGAGTAAAGGTCATGGTAGAATTTTTTAAGGACCATGAACAACTTTTATGTGATGATTCATTATGAAACCATTCATGACTCACAACCTTTGCATTCTTCAACCTAGGAGTGCATAATCTGACCTATTGCAACAATCATAATAAACTTATGCCAATCCTTCAATAAATATTCTAGACTCTTGGTTTAGGTCTGCATGAACCCTCACTACATTCCTATACTATTTCCAATGACAAACAAACAATTTTCAAATCTTGATTCACATACTCTTCATTGCTTTGCTGCGAAATAGTCTGATACATCTAGATATCAGAATTTCTATGACTCAAAGCATGTGTAAACCTTTTCTTGGGGCCCTGCAAACTTCAAAAAAGGTAAAAGACATTTACAGACCTTTCCACCCATTTTGGTGATTTTCCATCAGTGGAAGGCCGAGCTACATTTGTTTTCTCACTAGTTACCCTAGGTACGGTTTCGACCAGTTTTAAGAGAAACTATAATAACTTGCAAAATACTTGATTAAAATTAATTCCACAAGAACCAAAAGAAATAATATTCGCATGCCAATACTATTCAATCAGTTTCATACCTACATATAGACTGTACAAACCGTATAGATTGAAAGAACGGTCTACAACATGAGGAAAACATAGAAAAAACTTGCTTTAATTCACCAAAAACCACAAAATCAATTTTCCCAACTCTCAATCCAACTTTGGAGGGTGTATTCATCCATTTCCAACCAATCCCCGCTATTTTGTAATGGTTTATTGGTATGTTTGTAACTATTTCTTGATTGTTGACACCTTTCCAAAGTTTCTTGACAACTTTTTGAAGCAACATGACAAATTTTACACTTTTTAACCAAAGACCCTATTAACACTCCAAAATGGATCAACATGATCCCACATGGTTATAAATTACCTTATTAGACTCTAAAACACTCAAACTATTTCTTGATTGTTGACACCTTTCCAAAGTTTCTTGACAACTTTTTGAAGCAACATGACAAATTTTACACTTTTTAACCAAAGACCCTATTAACACTCCAAAATGGATCAACATGATCCCACATGGTTATAAATTACCTTATTAGACTCTAAAACACTCAAACAACTCAAAATCCAAAAGTAACAAAAAGGTGAGGCTCTTGATGCCCCTACACCACGAGCTCCCAAGTTCTCTATGAGGAGTGTGGAAGAAAGGTAGTTAGGGAGGTTGGATAGAGTATTAGTAGGGTTTCAACCATTAGTACCACCCCAAACATAGCAAATAGGGTAGTCAGGGAGATAGGTGCTTGGGCCACAAAAGGTTTCAGATTTCTCCTCCCCATCCAACTTCTCCTAGTCAGGAGGAGGAAAGGGGGAGTTCGATGTAGATTACATGATGTACCATTAATTATGTAAACACATTTTTTTATATTCCTACGAGCATATGTACATGCTCATGACTCTTGATAGACATTTGTACAAACATTTGGATATGGACTTTGTATCATGATACATTTTTTATGCATATATGAGATGAGACTAGATTTTTATGCAACCATATATGATTTGAAGCAATGTTATTTGTATTTGATGAATGTTTATATGATTTTATGTATGCATATAATGATTTAAATTTGATTATATTGCATATGATAGATGAATTTATGATATTGCTATGATGATGTAGGATATAATTTTATGATTCTTTTTGTATTTTTGATGATGTATATGATGACTAGATGATAATGTAGGATGTATGATATTATGATGGTACTAATAATTTATGGATGCAAGATGCAATGGATATTTTGTTTATGTCATGGTACTTGGATAGACTAGTTAGTATGATGAGTAGGATAGAAGAAATGATTTTTGATAATGATGGATAGATGGATAGATGACTTGATAGTAGATAAAATAATAGATTGATGTTGATCAAATATCGATGAAAGTTATAGTTATTAGGATGGATTCAGATTTTTATGATTGGAATATGGGATGGGATAGATGATTTTTCTTTTGATTTAGGTTATGCTAAAGAACGTAGAGCAATCCTTATTTTGATATAGCAAGTAGACACTATGCACCAACGTATGAGGAACCAAGGTGGCATCGTATCCATTACATGGACTTTGACTCTGCAAATAAATAGTAATACCCTTGTTCATACCTAACATATGGAAATCTTGTTTGATCATGAGAGAATGAATCTCAAATCAATTTAGGCCTATGTACAAAAGGTATAGAACCTAATATGCAAAGGTTATTGTATTTCCTTAAACTATCCCTACATACACAAGGCAAGTGTTCACCATGGTAGTATTCAAATAACATCCCACAAACATATTCATTAACATATAACTTATTGGTAATACTATTAAAAATCAATGGCAGAACACGAGCGCAGTCACGGGTAGGAGAAAAGGGATTTCGAAATTCAAAGCAATGGAAAAGGAAATGGAGCAAGATCAGAAAACTAACAGTCGAATTAGGAGCTGGAGTTGAGTCAGAAGCAAGGTAAGGATGACCAGGATGATGTGGACTCTAGAGACAAAATACAGGTGGAACCTGGGGGAAAGGAAAATCCGGAGATTAACTTTGTTGCATCCTCCACCGGTAAAAACAAGAAAGCTAAAGGGGGAGTGGGGACCACAGGTGGCATTGGAGGCAATCGCAAACCCTGGACCTCTTTATTCGGGGTAAAACCTAATGGAAAATCATCTTTCCCTCCAATGCAAAATATCTCATCCCCAGTTAGAGGTAAGTTTCCTATTTCTATTCCAGATTTGTTCATTGACCATAGTATAGCCCTAATGGAACGAACTCTGGTTGGGAAGTTCATGGGCCCTAGACCAAATATTGAAGTGGTCAGGGAGTTTGTTAAAAATAAATGGAGAACTAGTGGGAAAGTCTCAGTTGCTGCTCTTCCAAAGGTTTTTTTTGTGTTTGAATTTACTTGTAGAGAGGATATCACAGCTGTTAGAAGTGGAGGTCCTTGGGTGATAGGGAAATCTTCCCTGGCTCTAAATAAGTGGTCCTCCCACTTGGATCTATCAGATTCCATCTTTGAGAATGTCCCAGTCTGGGTTTAGATTTCCAGGCCTGCCCCTGGAGTATTGGAGTGAAGACATCTTCCATGGTATTGCGAGCTCCTTTGGTGAGCTCCTTTCGATTGACACAATGACAGCTGCTAGAAAGAGATTGGTTTTTGCGAGGATATGTGTGGGAGTTCCCCAGGAAGAAGATCTACCATCATCGATTGAGATCCAGTCTAAATTGGGTTCCTGGGAACAGAATATAGAGTTTGAAACCATCCCGTTTACCTGTTTCAAGTGTAGGAAATCTGGTCACTGGGCAAAAAAATGCCCCTTAAATGCTACTTCAGAGAAAGAAAAACCAATAGGACCTAGTAAAAAGGAGTGGAAAAAAAAAATGACTCAGGAGAAGAAAGGAAGGAAAATAAAGAGCAGGATCTGGAAAACAAAGAGTTTGATATTCAGAATAGCTCTCCAGAGATTGAAGTGGTCATGGAGTCTAAAGGTGAGATCCCTAATGATCCTCATTACTTGAATCTTGTTATAATGTCTTCATCAAAGGAAAGGGATTCTGATGAGGACACCTTAGTTGGAGAAGGAGATCGGAACCTTTCTACCTCCTTATCCCAAATGACAGTCCCTTATGATAGAAACGAAGAGATCTCAGGTTTGTAGGATATTCCTAGTGAGGGCTTATCCTTGGTTCTGAAAATTCCTCTTCCCTCCCCATCTTCTGATAATCTTCCCCCTGAGGGTGTAGTGTACCTGATGGATCCCAACTCCACTGATTGGGTTAAGGAATCCCTTGAAAATCTAGATCACATAGTAAATCTATCCAGTAATGTCTTGTCATGTCAAGAGAATGGTAACATGGACACCTTACCTTGGGAACAAAGAATACCAACTGAAAAGGAATGGGAGTCCAGTAGAGAGACGGATAGCCAAGATGAGACTGATAAAGAGGAGAATATATCAAAGAAGAAGACAGAAAAAAACAAACAATGGAAGACCCCAGGTGGTATTTCTACCAGATCAAGAGTCAAGGCAGATTGTGGAGCAGTAAAGAATTCAAGAGGTAAAAAGTCTTCGAAAAAGAAAAGAGAGTTGAATAGCTTTCAGGATATTGCAGATGGATCTCAGAAAACCATCCTGGAATGTCTTAACTCCCCTGGTATATAATGAAGATTATGTCCTGGAATATTAGGGGACTCAATAGCCCCCACAAGCAGGATGTTCTTCACAATTTTGTTAGAGATCACAAGTCGGATATTCTTTCAATCCAGGAAACTAAAATGTCAAAGGAGAAAATTGAAAAGATGAAACTTTTCCAGTATTACTGTAACCAGGGCAATAATTTGAATGGCGCTTCTGGAGGCATTGTGACTTTTTGGAATAGCCACACTATCAAAGGAGATCCAATATTGGAAGGTATGAATCATATAGTCACTAGATTTACACATATAAGAGATAACTTCAGTTGGATTCAAGTGAATATATATGCTCCTAATGGAAAAGGAATGAGAAAATCTTTTTGGTCAGAATTAGTTGCCATTAGGAGGATTTTTGATAAAGAAGCTTAGATTGTTATGGGGGATTTTAACACACCCTTAATGAACGAAGAAAAATTTGGGGGATCCCAAATCAATTTGGAGAGTAAAGAGGATCTTCAGAATTTCATTAATAATCAAGGGTTGATTGATTTGGATCTTCATGGAGCTTCCTTTACCTGGTCTAATCGTAGAAAGGGGTTGGATCTCATACAGGTCAGATTAGATAGATCTTTGATCTCCAATCATTGGTATTTTGATTATTACTACTCCCTTAAAGCTCTTACAATAATTGGTTCCAATCATTCTCCTATCAGTTTCACTGCTGATCCAATAAAAAAGAAGAAGAACACTCCTTTCAAATTTGAAAAAATGTGGATCTCTCATCCTGCTCTTAAAGAGGAAATAAGGAAATGGTGGAATATAAGAATTCATGGAACTGCAATGTTCAGAATTGCTAAAAAGTTAAGGGAAGTGAAATGTAATTTAAAAAAGTAGAAAAAGGAATCTTTTGGGAACATCTTTAAGATTAAGTTTGATCTACAGATGGATTTGGAAGAAATCCAATTTAAAATACAGAAGGAGGGTTACTTGAATGATACTAAGGAAAAAGAGAATGAGCTCCTTATGAAGATGCATGACATAATTGGAAAGGAGGAGTTCTGGAGACAAAGATCTAGAGCTCTTTGGTTGTCTGCAGGAGACCGAAACAATAGGTACTTCCACTTATCGGCATCAAAACATAGAGCTGTAAACAGAATATCTCAAATAAAAGTGAACGGAACTAGGTATGAGGAGGAGGAGGATATTAGAAAGCAGGCGAGCTCCTTCTTTAAACATCTTCTCTCGGCAAGTAATGAATAAACCAAAATGAGCAGGATCAGTTAGTTGAAGCTATACCAAGAATTATCAACCAGGAAAACAACTCTTTTTTTACAGCTATCCCCACAAATGAGGAAGTCAAGCGGGCTGTCTTTTCCTTTGACAGGAGTAAAGCTCCGAGCCCTAATGGTTTCCCTTTATTTTTCTTTCAATGGCTCTAGGAGATTGTTGAAGAAGATGTGGTTAATGCTATTAAGGAATTTTTTGGATCCAGATGTCTTCTAAAAGAATTAAATTCTACTTTCTTGGTTCTAATCCCAAAGAAACCTGGAGCTAATAATTTTGAGGCTTTTAGGCCTATAAGTCTCTGTAATTCTTTATACAAAATCATCTCTAAGGTCTTAACCTCTAGATTTTTAACATTTTTGCCTTCCTTGATTTCTCCTCAATAGAATGGCTTTGTCCCTAGTAGAAAAATTCTAGACTCTATTGTTACGGTACACGAGAATATTCACTCCTAGTCGAGTCGAAGACTAAAGGCTTCTTATTAAAGCTTGATATCTCAAAAGCCTATGATAGAGTTGACTGGATTTTCTTATTTAAAATCTTACAGGCTTTTGGTTTTAGTAATAGGGTTATCCAATTGGTGGAACAACTTGTGTCCATGGCTTCCATATCGATTATGGTTAATGGATCCCGTACCTCTTTTTTTCAGAGTACCAGAGGTCTAAGGCAGGGTGATCCTATCTCTCCTATTTTATTCACTATTATGGCTGAAAGTTTAGGCACGAATCTGAAAATTTTGGTTGACTTTAAATTTCTTTCTGGTCTCAAACCTTCCTCAGGCAATCTAGTGTGTTCCCATCAACAATTTGTTGATGACACTATGCTTATGGGTCAAGATACGGTGTCTGAAGGAAAATCTATAAAAAAATTGCTTGACAAATATGGGAGAGCTTCAGGATAGTTGATCAACAATCAAAAAAGTTCTTTGTTCTTCTTCAACACTCTGAATCATAGACAGGCCAAAATTGCCAGAATTTTGGGTTGCAGGGTGGATTCCTTTCCTGCCACCTACCTTGGTCTACCTTTAAGCTTGAAACCTCCTGAGTCTTTCTGGCTCTCGTTGGTTGAAAGATTCAGCAAGAAGCTTGTAAGTTGGAAAGGAGCCCTGCTAAGTCAAGCCAGAAAACTTCAGCTCCTCAAAGCCTCTCTCCAGAATCTACCTATCTATGCCCTGGGCCTATTTAAGATTCCTACTAAATTTGTTGATGCCATTAAAAAATTCAAAAAAGATTTCTTTGGTCGGGTGTTGAGGAAAAGAAAAGACTTCCCTTAATTGGTTGGAATCTGGTTTGTAGACCTAAAAAGGCTGGAGGACTTGGTTTAAGAAGAATCAGAATTGTCAATAAAATCCTCTTAGCTAAACAAATATGGAGAATATTCTCTTCTTTTGGGGAGTGGATTGATATTCTAGCTAGCAAATATTTAGATAACAATTGTTCCTTCATTACAATAAAGGACCCCCACCTTCTTCCCAGAGGGTCTACATGCTGGAACAATATAATCAATGGTAAAAAGATTGTGGATGATGGTATTGGATGGCAAGTGAGAAATGGTAATCACACCAGATTTTGGGAGGACAGATGGCTTTTTAAGGAGCCTATTATAAAAATCAATTCCTTCAGTGAATGGTCCGAGAATTGTAAGGCTCAATTTGGAACTTATGTGAAAGATTACAGAGCGAATGGTAATTGGGTGGACTTGAGCAGTGTTAGTTAGGCTTTGGCTCCTATCCAGTCTTCTTTGATGGCTATTAGACTTAGTTCTGAGTAGCTGGATGATCGTGCGGTTTGGATCGATGAACCCTTTGGCAACTTTTTAGTTTCATCTACTTTTGCCAGGATTACTTCTTCTCTAGATCATCCTCCCTTCTGGTCTAAAGCTTGGTTCAAACATTTGATACCTAAAATCAATATCTTCTTCTAGATCCTTCTCCAAAATAAGGTGCTCACGATTGATAACCTGTGTAAACGCGGATTTCAAATTCCAAATAGATGCTTTCTTTGTAAGATGGAGGTTGAATCTATGCGTCATTTATTCCTTCATTGCTCATTTGTTGCTTCTATCTGGGAAAAATTCTTCAGGTTATGGCACCTTCATTAGGTTTTCCCTTCATCCATTGAAGATTTCTTCACTCAATGGAAAGCCCCGACAAAAAATCCTATGCTCAGGATTTTTTGGGATTTATACTTCCCTCATGTTGCTTGGGGCCTCTGGAAAGAATGCAACAATAGAATTTTTAGGGGCAAAGAAGCCTCTATGGATATTTTCTTCGATAAAATTGTCAGATCCTTGAAGGAAAATTTCAATGCCTTGGCCCAAAAGGACAAAACACCCATGAAAGCGGAGCATTCGCCCTATGACTTAATTGTTGCTAAGGATTGGAACATAAGTCTAGATTTGTCTAGAACTATAATGAAGGCCAAGAAGGACAGAGAGGGTGTTTGCTGGTCTTTTCCGCCAAACGGGTGGATCAAAGCTAACTTTGATGGTGCGGCTAAAGGCAATCCGAGGGTGGCGGGCTGTGGTGGAGTTATAAGGGATTCCTATGGCAATTTCATTGGCATGATTGCCTCTCCTCTTGGCTCTCAAACTAATCATCTGGCGGAGGCTGCTGGTGCTTTTCATATCATAAATTTAGCCCAAAGTCTTAACATTAAAAATTTGTGGCTTGAAGGAGATTCCAAAAACATAATTGACTGCATCTGTGGCAAGTCTCCCCCCTCGTGGACCATCAAATTGTGGATTGAGGATGCTATATTGACTTCGGCGAAATTTGAAAAAGTTAAAATATCACATGCTTATAGAGAAGCCAATGCTGTTGCGGATTCTTTTGCTAACAAAGGAGTTAGGAGTAAAGATGTGCGTACCTGGCTTAATACTAGTGATCTAAACTCTAATGTATGTGCCCTATTAAATTATGATAAATCACATGGAAAATTGACGTGTTATCCCTTTAATGAGGATAGGTTGGATCTTTCACATTACAATCATTAGAGTGCATGGGACCGAGCCCAGCGGCTTAATCTGCAAGAAAACTCCACACGCTTTGTGGGTGCTTAGATTTGGCGGGGCCAATTTTAGTAAAGCTTGTGTTTGGGTCTACCCCATTGTGTCAGCCGAAATGGGAGGAGATAGAAAGCGAATTGAGCTGGATAGCTATGATACACACATGAAAAATGCCAAGGTTTGGAGTAAGGTTAAAAGCGGAGGGTTGCTTCCTTTCCTGGAGAAGCTTCATGGCTCCAACCAGGAGGCTACGGATCTCTTTGTTAAAAATTGGAATAATGGTAACTTGACCCTGTTTGGTAGGAATGTGGAGCTCAGCGAAAATCTTATTGCTGATGTTACGAGATTATCTACTGAAGGGAAGAAGTTCTTTAGGGACATGGATTTTTCTGATGAAGTTGTGATCAGATTTCCTAAAAAGGACAAAGAAAGGCTAAGTATGGTTAAAATTGCTAATAGCTACTTCGATGTTGACTCCATAAAGGCTATTTGGCGTAAGGTTTTGCGGGTCATCATGGAGTACATTATGGTGGACGGGCGCTTCACCAAAGTCTATGGCTACCACTTTTCTCTTCTCAACCAATTTTGATATAAGGTAAGGGTCTCCCTTCCCTATTATCTTTTTTGTTCCTTGAAGAAAAGCTTGGAGGATAATAAGAAAAACCCTAATAGATTCCCCATTCTGCACATTGGGTTAATAAGATTGATTGTTGAATATCTCTATAAGCCTACTCCCGCTATTCTGGAAACCATCCCTGATTCTGAGAGTGATGACACTGAGCCTAGTGGCTCGGAGTATCTGCCTAACTCTTGTCCAACTAGAATAGTCCCTAGCTTGCACAATGTTCCTTCTGGGATTTCTGGTAAAACCCGCGTTGAGCCTGAGCCTGACAGCCCCTCCCTTAAGAATAGCTCTATTGATAAGAAACCCCAGGCCAAAAGCCTTGTTTCCTATTTCAAAGAGTCCTCTAAGTCGAAGGAGTCTGATGCCAACAAAATTGAGCTTTGTGTTGATCCTCTGCCGAATAAACACATTAATTATTACTCCCCTGTTATTCCTAACCCTGAGAAAACATGTCCTAATACTGGAAAAGAGCCATCTCTGGATATTTTGAACCTAGCCAAAACCAATTCTGAGTCCCACTTCAAACTCTTGGAATGGACATTCACTAAAATTAATGAGTTGAAAATAAAAAATTGGGCCCTGCAAAGCAAGATTAAAGAGCTAGGTGCAAAGATTGCAGAGATTGAAAAGAAAGATGTGGATCACAATAACAGAAATTTAGATTCCAAGGTTGAGAACATATGGAATACCATCAAAACCGTTGTTGAGAAAAACAACAGTATGGCAAGACACAATGCCATTATCATTAACGCGATGACTGAAAAGCTTGATAAAGCCCAGCAAGTTTCTCTAGTGGTGGATCTGGAGGAAACAAAGGATAAAATCTAGGAAATGGAAGCGAGAATTTCTAGAAGAACCAGAGCCAATCTGAAGCGCAAGGCCCCCCTTACTTCAAAGATGATTCAAACTTTTAAAAAGGGTGTCAATGATATGTAGAATCTGGAGGCGGAGACGGAGTCTGACCTCATGACTCTGAATTAACGGCTGGGGTTTTTTTGGTGCTTACTTTGTTGTTCCTTTCGACTTGACCTTTCTGGTCTTTTTTGCTTGGTTGCTGCTGGTTTTTTTGGTTGGACTTTGGTGTCCTCTTTTCTATTTTGTAAACGTTGTGGCTTCAGATCCCTGTAAAACCCGTTTTACCCTTTATCAAAAACATCCCACAAACATAAAAAATGAAAGAAATAACCATTGCCCCCCATTTCATACTCCTCTAGACACACAAAGATATTGAAGATCAAGGTGGCCTCAACTAAGTGATGGAATGAGAAAAACGATAAATCAAAAGAAAAGAATGAAAAAACATATCAAATCCATCATATCTCTTTCCAGAGAAATTGTGATTGTTCATCCATAATTATACCTATTATAGGAATGATGTATTTTTTAAGGAAAATATGTTGGATGTTGAATTATATGCTTTAGGAAATTGGTATGTAGGTAATGGGTTTGTTCTAACAATGATCAATGTTAGTAATTTTTTTATGAATATTCTAGGTTTCGATGACTGCTACATTTTCTTTTACTTTCCTCATAAAAGATGAGTGTGATGATAGGTTTATTATGGGCAACATCTTTTTGTGGATGGGCGAGTTATGTTGATTTGTTTCTGGAACTTTAGAATTTTTCATTTTAGAATATTTGAGGTTGATTTTGAACATTTTTGGAATATTTGAATGATTTGGATTTTTGAGAATATTAAATGTTTTGGATTTTCGATTATTTGGATGTTTTTTTATTTTTTAGCTATTTGAATGTTTTTGGATTTTTGACTATTTGGATATTTTTGTATTTTAGGTTTAAGGTAATTAACAAGGATCTAATCTAACTACTAGGTTTAATAAAATGCTCCCAGTTAGATGTAGGATCATTTTATTATGGACTAGATGAAGTGATACTAGGATAATACTAGGTGATATGGGTAATGCTAGATACTAGTAAATTACCAAGCCATGTTAGGTTTGTAGGTAAAAATATGGTAGATGAATGGATGGAAATGGATGAAATTTTGAACTTATTATGGAACTTTTTTGCCAATTTTTCACCAAGGGACTTGTCCAGAGTGCCACCAAAGTGGTTTTCACTAGAGGGTGATTTTTTTATCTTTACTAATTTTTTATTTATTTTTTATTTTAGATTTTTGATAGGATACCTTAACGGGTTTAAGCGTCGAACTTCTTGAGATGACTATTGTTTATGGGCTCTTGTAAGGGTTCACCTTTAGGTGTAGCTAGTTGATAAGCTCTTGAGACATAGCTTGTTGTGACTACAAATGGTCCCAATCAATTTGGTTCAAATTTTCCTTTGTTATCTTGATCTAGTTGGTTCTTATGATTTTCCTTGAGAACTATATCACCTACTTGGAAATTTATGTTCTTGATCTTCTTGTTATAACTATGATAAAGATAATTTTGGTAACCTTAAAGATGATTAAGTGCACTGTGACATCTTTTGCCTAGCAATTCTAGCTCTTGTAGTCTAGATACCCTACATTCTTCATTTTTGACAAGATGTTACAATGGTACCCTTAATGAAGGAATTTTGACCTCGATAGGCAACATTTCATCAATGTCATAAACTAGGGAAAATGGTGTAGCACTAGTAGGCATTCAGATACTATTACAATAGGCACATAAGGTGAGATTAAGCTGGAGGTGCTAGTCATGACCAGCATCATTAACTGTCTTCTTGAGGATTTTTAGGATAGTTGTATTAGACACTTCAACTTTTTCATTACCCTAGGGGTAATATGGCAGTTGGATATGGAATTAAGAGCAAAGATTTCAGATATCCTTATTTTTGAAGGGTGTTCCTTTATTTGTGATGATGGTGTGGGGGACACCATATCGATAAATTAATTAATTAAGGATAAACTTGGATATTATTTGTCAATAATTTAGGTGAGGAGGATGGATTCTATCCACTTCATAAATTACTTAATGGAAGTTGTTAGGATATGGTGTTGTACATGATTGCATAAAATGTTATGTTATAATGTTGTAATTGAATAATTATTTAGTTGTGATGCACTTAGGAGGTGTGGTTAATCACACTAGGTAATTATTAGGGGACCAAATTATGTTGTATTGTAACACTGTATTAATATTTAATGTGTGAGAAATATGGGATAATAATTTAATATTGGGGAAATATTTAATAAAGTAAAAACTTAGTACCCAATATTAAATAAGGGGTTAGTGGTTTTTTATTCACATGGTTTTGTGGTACATGGTTTTACCATACAACTTCATTGTATTTGTATAAGCTTGAGTCTATAAAAGAAAGCACATGTTTAGTGGTTAAGGTTGGCTGGGTGAGTGGGTTATCATTATTGAGTCTTTCTGAGTGCATATGTGAAGCATGGAATGGGATGTGTGGATTCATGCTTGGACATATGAGGATGCATTGAAGAGACTTTATGCTTCAGATCTATTCATTGTAACTCTTGTAATGTTTAATTATTGAATAATAGATGGAGTATGGATGCTTTTGGAGGATAGTTTTTTTCCCTCTTGAGGTTTTTCCTAGGGTATATCTTGTTATCTTGTGGCTTGTCTATTTGATATATGCATTATGGTTACTTTTATACATGTTTATCTCTCATGGGGTTATGTAGGAAATGGATTAAGATTGTGGGTATGATGCATTATTTCCTAATAGTAGTTATAATGAACTTATGATTGTTGGAGGAAATGGGAGAAATATTTCCTATGAGTTTGAGTCCCCATTGTGAAAAGGGCCATGATTTAGTGATAGGCTGCAACTCTTTTGCTAGTGCATGAATAAAATCTCCATGTTGTTGACACTATAAACACTTCTTAGCAAACTAGTGTGCTTTATGATCCATAGTAGGCCAATACTATCCTATCCTTAGTAACTTCTTAGCAAGGGTAGGGAAACTAGAGTGTGACCCACAAACACCTTCATGTACCTATTATAGGGTAGTTATAGCTTCTTTTGAGTTAATACATCTAAGAAATGTACCATCAAGACTCTTTCGATAAATGCTGTCACCGAGAATGGTGAAGTGAGATGATTGGCATATAAATATTTTCTTAAGTTCGTGGTAAGATGTGGTGGTATGGTACCATTTTGTAGATAGGTGTAAATTTTGTGGTACTAAGGGGAATTGGGACCAACAATTTCATACGTAAACTTGGATTCAAGAACCTCAAATACCATCACCAATAATTGTTCTACCAGAAACTCATACTTTTAACTATTATTACGCATGTCTAGGAGAGACCCAATGGTTTCCATAGCATGTGCATCCCTATTATTTTCTCTACTTAATTGATCAAATGAGATAGTAATGAAGTATTATTTGACACTATCCACCATTATATTGTATAGAAGCAATTTATCATATTTTATTTGATAGTCACCATTGACTTATCTCACCACTAGCTGTGAATCACCATGGACTTGTAAATATTTGATATGCCATTATATAGACATATTTATTCATGTAATCAATTATTCATGTTTAGCTATGTTATTTTTGTATGGGAATTCTACTCGATATGACTTTGGTATACAATCATCTTGAGGGGAGATAAATAGGACTCTTGCCCCTGAACCATGTTAAGTGTGTGATCCATCAAAATACAACTTCCATTGACTTGTGAGAGTGATGTTGAAGAATGCCTCAACTATAAATTATGATATGACAGGATTCTCATCATATAATGGTACCTTTTCTAACTGATCTACTATGATTTTCCCTTTGATAAAAAAATTTCTACATTTTATATCAAATTTGCTAAGTATCATTACCCATTTATCCATTTGGCCTATAAGTATTTCTTTTTATAGTAGGCACTTTAACAGATCTAACTTAGAGATGAGCTTGGTTTGATGGTCAAGAATATAGTGTTGAATATTTTGTGAAGCAAATATGATAGCTAGACATGCTCTCTTGATGTGAGTATAGTTAAGCTCATAGCCTACTAAGGTTTGGTTGATGTAGTACACTACTCTTTCTTTCTCAGAGTCATCGTGTTGTGCTAGGAGAGTGTGTAATGTTGTAGATGTGGTTGAAATGTATAATATCAAAGGTTTTTTTTAGAACCGAATGAATCAATACTAGAGGTGATGTTAGATAATCCTTAAGCTATTGGAAGACTTGTTGACATTTCTCACCCATTTGAATGTGAAATCATTATGTAAGATATAAGTCAATGGGTGACACTTATTTTCCAGTTGTGCAATGAATCTTCTAATGGATTCAAGATTCCCTTGGAGACTACAAAGTTTCTCTGGATTTTTTAGAGGAGTTATATTAATAATTGATTTTACTTTTAAGGGGCCCACTTCGATACCTCTATGAGACACTATGTATCCTAATAGTTTTCTTGAATTGACACTAAATATACACTTCTTTGGATTGATCCTCACCTGATACTTCTCTAGTTTATCAAGTATTTGTGCTAGAACATCTAGATTTCCTTTCCTTGTGATTGACTTTTATAAGATGTCATCTACATATTCCTCCATAATTTTTTGAAGTATGTCATGAAAGATAACTATCAAATAGCTCTTTGATATGTTGCACCTACATTCTTAAGACCAAATGGAATGAAATTATAATAGTATGTACCCCAAGGGCATATGAAAGCTATATTATGTTGGTCTTCTTATTCTATATGTATTTGGTTATACCCTGAAACCATCTATGAGGGAAACCATCTCATGACCTCTACCAAATCGACTATGATGTCTATGTTGGGCAATGGGAAGTCATCCTTAGGACAAGCTTTGCCAAGATCCCTAAAAAAATTCAGATGTGTATGCCCCTTGTGGGATTAGAAACAAGTACTAGATTGGATACCCATTCTAGATAATCAATTGGTCTTATGAAATTAATGTCCAAAATTTTGTGTAGCTCAACTTTGACAAGTAGTGCAATTTGTGGATGCATCTTACATAGCTTTTGTTTCATTGGTTTTTCCTTTGGATATACTATTAAGTAATGGAAAATTAATGCTTTATCTAATCTAGGCATGTCACTATAGGACCAATAAAATTTGACTTTTCATTCCTCTAGGAATGATGTAAAATTCTATTTCTCATCGGGATCTAGAGATGTTGCATAGAATGTGATCTTAGGATTGGTGACAGTTCCAACATTGATCTTCTTTGAGTCTTCCAATATTATTGTTAATTTATCTTGATGCTTAGCAAGAATATGGAGGGTGATTCCTTCATCCTCAAGCATATCATAGAGGTTTTGACCCTTGGATACATCCTTTATTTTGACTTTTTATTGATCTGAGAGTGCCACATTATGGTTTTCACTAGGGGATCTATTTTTATTTTTATATTTTTTAGTTTTACAACTCAAAGATCCAAATTTTCCCCCATTGTATGATTTCACATCAATCTCTATATAAAATCATGCTTTGTAATCTTTAGGAGGTATTCCATCTCTAAATCACATAATCTCAGCAATTGCATCATTATTTTTCAATACATCCAAAATTGGTGCTTGTTGTTGGTCCCAATCAATGAGTTGGGGGTAAATGAGTTGAAGGATATTATCTTATGAAGATGAGGTAAATGAAAATTTTGTAATGGTGTTGATAGATTCTTTCTCAAATAGATTTATGATGTACATGGGAGAATCCTCAATGGTATCATCATTATAAGTATTAATTGCGAGAGAAACTCCAACTACCTCACTAGGGATACTCTCAATATTAGGGGTAACATTATTTTATGATCCATACCCAAGCCCTTGGTATTTCTATTATTTATCTAGAATAATGGGTTCTCTTATTCCTTGTTGTTGTAGACCAAGGCTTTCATGGCTTGTGAATCCCATGTTCTTAATGATCAAGAAACCTTTGCTATTTGGATCAACTGGGAAAGTAGCTTGTTCTTTTTCCTCTTGGTACAACCATTTAGAGATACCTTCCTCTATGATCTCTTTTTGAGCTCTCCCCACTTGGAGAAAATAGTAGGCTCAAATTTTCTAGTAGATGTTTTGACTATGTGTTGTGGTTTTCCATGTCCTAGGAGAAGACAAAAGTTGTCCTACATAAAAGGGCCATTTAAGACCATAATATCCACAGCCATTGTCTTATTCTTGAAGCTTGATTTATTGGAGAGGTTTATAAATGGTGGATGATGAGGATAATATTGATGGATCAATGTAATATTTTAAATGGGAGGCAATATCATTGTTAGGCACTTGGAGTGGCTTTTGATATTTTTCTTCCAAGTTCTTACAATAATGGAAAGATCGAAGATCGCCATAAATGGTGACCTTAGTTTCATTGTGAGTAAATTTTAGGTATTGATGACAGATTGAAGGGACAACCTACATGGAATGTATCCATGGACATCCGAGGAGGATTTTATATGGTAAATAAAGGTCCAAGACTTGACATGTTGTTTCTTCAATAGTTGGACCAACCTGAATAAGGGGTTTTATAGTCCCTTCTAATTCATGTTCATTATCATCATATGCTCTAATGGCAATGACCTTTTATTTATCAATAACCTTGTCGATGTATCCCAATTATTTGACCATTTTCAAATTACAAATGTTGAAGCCTACTCCACCATCTACCAAGACTCTTTTGATTTTATGTTTGTGGATGAAGACTTCTAAATATAAGGCATGATTATGATATGTACTTGAAGGGGCCATTTTCAAAGAATAACAGACATTGATTATATGTGATATGTCCTAACATGGCCTAGAATTGATCAGTATCTATGTCAATAGGAACATATGATTTTAAGAGTGCCTTGTCTAAGATTTTTTTATGTAAGGGAGAGATCCTAAGAAGCTCCAAAATGGATATTTGAGCTAGATTTTTCTTAAGATGGTCTATGATATTGTAATCAATTGGTAGCACCCTAATTAATATTTTAGATTGTGGTGGAGATCCTTGAATGGTTACTTTCCATCATCATGTAGTGACTCAATACTCAAGATTCTTACTAGGTATAGTGACAATGGAAATATAATTGTTAGATTCTTGGATATGTCCTATAGAATTATCATAGGAGTGGTTGAAATTTTTATAATCCTTTTATTTTCTTGATTCATTCCCTTTGCCATGGTTTGGGATTGGATCCTTGTAAATTCCCATATTATTATTTCTAGAATTTCTAGGACATTGATCAATGTCAACATCTCCTTGGTCAATGAGATCTTGTATGAGAATTTTAAGTTTCATGCAATTTATTGTTTTATGACCTTTTTCCCTATGGTATTTTCAATAGTCATCATCATTATACCATGAGGTTTTAAATTAAGGTTTGTCATAATTTCTAAGTTTTGGAGGTTTGATAAGATTTGATTCAATTAGTTTTTTCAAGATTGTCTCAATTGGCTGCCCTAAGGGAGTGTACTTACATCTAGTGGCATTGTTAGGTATTTTTTGTTCCTCTTAGAGTATTTTCATTTTTATTATTTTTTTGATTGCTTGATGAGGGTTGTATATTTTGTACAAATTTTGCATCTATGACCCCATCATTGGTGAATTCTTGTTTTTAGCCTATAGATGAGGTCTATCATAGAGTTTGATGTTTGATCCCTATTATCCTTATAGATTTTGATAAGTCCTTTAGCGATAAGAGCCTTTTAAATGGTGATCCCTTTTTTCTATGACTTATTCATAGTTTTTCATGAATTGTGCAGTTAAGTGGAAGCCAATTTTGGTGTTAAGGTTTTGGACAAATATATCCACAAGTTGTTTCTCAAGAGCAAGCTATTTACATTTGCTAGCCTTATGTCTCCAACATTATAGGAAGGAATAAAATATTTCTCTTGAATTTTGTTTTGTTTTATATAGGTTGGTCATGGTAGTTTCGTGTTCAATGTTGTATGAGAAATGACAAACAAAATTTTCCATAAGTTCGTGGAATGTTTTGATACCCTGGGGTAGATGGGAGAACCATTATATTTCTTGTACACCTAAAATTTGAGGAAAGAGGCATATTAACGATGTGCCGATATATGTAACCTCTAGTCATGTGATATATAATTAACGTATGTGTTCTCATGAAGCACCTCTTCCCTTATATTTTTTAAATTAGGCGTTTTGAAATTTTAAGGGAAGGGTATCATAGCTTTGTTTCTATCAAATGGATATAGACAAATATCCTTGAGAGTATATATTTTCTTTGTTTATTCTAGTTGGATTCCAATCACCCTTTGGTTCAAGTTTTGTTGTTGTAATGCCAATTCATTATGTTGGTTAGATGGAGTGTATGTTTGGAGTTGAGGGATGAATGAGGAATTGTATAAAGGATTTTTATTTTGTGGAATGTTGTATGAGATATATATAATGTTTTGGTGTTGGAGATTGGTTTGTTGTTGTGGTATGATTTTTTGGGGGGAATGAATTGTTGTTATTATGTGTTTTGATTTTGTGGAATTAATTGTTGTTGCGGGATGACTTGTTGTTGTAGGATGACTTGTTCTTGAGTGACTTGTTGCGGAATGTATTGCTATTGGGGAATGAATTTTTGTTGTGTGTGTTTTTCTTGGGGAATTTATTTTTGTTGTTGTGTGTTTTTTGTTGGGGAACGCGTCATTTTTATTGTGTGTTGTGATTGGGGAATGTATTTTGTTGAGGGATGTTGGTGGATATATTAGATGTGATTTTTTGTGAATGATGTGGTATGTTAGATGTGGAGTCTTATTTTGTAATGGTAAGTGATGGGATTTATGGAATGGAAGATTTATATAAGTTGTCCGGATTATATGTACTCTTTGTAAGGTTAGGTGTGTGCGTAGCATGTGGAGTATAGGCAATCACATAAGGTATGGGTGTTTGGGTCATGAAAGGATTATTTGAATAATTTAGAATGTTTTGTGGTGAAGAGTGAGCGAAATTAGTATTTGGAGGATTTGATATAAGAGTGTTTATATGATTGGATGTATATGATGATGAATGTGGAATTTTTGTGTTAGGTTATTTTGGATTTGTGAGATTTTTTTATCAACCATGTTTAGATTTTGATATAACAAATTTACAAATTGTTTAGAAAATGGCATTGAATCTGTCTCATATGAGGGTATTGTTGGTTGACTTAGTATGTTTGGAATTGGAGGTTGAGGTATTGTTTTATTAATAGCTTGAATTATGGGTATGTTCTCATTGATGAAACATTTGATGGAATGACATGTCAGGGCTTGTTCCCTAGGTGTAGCTATGTTGAAATTAGAAGGTATTTTAGCACCATTTTTTGTAAGCCTACGAAAATATGTGTTAGGATCAAAATATAAATGAGAAAATCAAGTTATCTAGCCAATAAAGGATCTTGTTTCATCTCTAATATTTTCTCCTTAGTGAATTCTTTGGATTCTTTATCTCTATTTTTTATGTCTTCTATGATAACTTTTTGATATTGAGGTTGTTGTTAAGGAGTTTGGTACTTATGAGGATCAAATACATGACTAGGCATTCCAAATGATGATTCGGTAATACCCATTGGTGTTGTGATGTTTGAAATACTTGGATTTGATTCCATGATTTTATTGTGTTGGGACCTTGTAATAGGCATAAAAATTTATGATGACCTTATGAATGATGAGATGTTGGTGAAGGTTGATAATGTTATATGGATGTTTTTTGTTTCAAGATAGACTTATGAGAGACATGTAAGGATATATTTGGATAAAAATTAACATTGATGATGTTTGGTGGATGGAGGATATGAAAACCTATGAAATTCAGTTAATTTAGATATTTATTTTGATAAGTGCTGATGATGGTCTTTGTGTGTACTAGACTAATGAGTGCAAGCAAATGGATGATGATGAGTTTACAAACTTAGAAGTAGATGAGACCACTAGGTTAGGTTTCTTGTAGATATTTGATGCTAATCCAAATATTCACTTAAAAAGCTTGACTTCCAAGAAAAAATCTAAACTAGGAGATAAGATGAGAGATCTAAATAGGAAAATGGTTGATATTGGTTGCTGGTGAACTGATTTTTTCTTGTTAATTATGATAGTTTTTTTTGTCCAAAGCTAAAGATAGGTGACCCTAAAATTCCAAGATGAAATATGGTATGAAATGGGTGTGAAATTTGGTTTTCGATGTGAATGATAAATTTTGGTTGCAGGTCTATTGTATTATAGGTCTCAAATTCTAGATTGATTTTCTATTGAATTTTGTAAACTAAAATTTTGATGATTCTAAAAAAAATATTGGTAGTTAAAATAATCATTTTATATTTCAAAAGTGTCACTATGTTTTGCAATTGTGTTTGGGTTATATCAAATGTGGTATTTAGTTTGTTGAATGTGTCATAATGGATATCTAAGGTGTCACTATGTTTGATTAGATATGGAAATATGTTATCAAAGGTATCGACCTACATCAAAAGAACCATTGTGTTTATCAAATGCATCAATCTATTTCAAAAGAATCGATGTGCAAAGACTAGGGTTTTAGATTGACAGAGTTTAATTTTGAATAGATGCATCACTATAATTCTTATGTATAATTCTAAGATTGCACCTAAAAATTTATCTAGCACTTGAATCATTTGACTGGTTTAAAGACTAATTTTGACCCATTTTTATTGACAAGAGATATCAAACAATAGAGAATAAACTTCCTCCAAGGTATAGTATTATTGGTAATTCATGTGTCTTTACAATGAAAAACACGTTGTATGGTATTCATGGGTCTTTAAAATAAAAACAATTCTAGAAGTACAACCTAATTAATATAAAAGGTGTATTAACTTAGTGTAGGCCTACCTGATGAAGCATAATACCTTAAAATGAATGATTAAATAGGGTATACTTGATTTTCATGTACCACCTTTACACCCCTTGTCTTGGAAGGAGAAGTTCCTACCAAGGAATAACTATCACCTCAATGAGAGAAGAGTACATGGTGAGTAACTTTGGGCATGATATTGTACCCAACACCATACTAAGCCAATGATCAAAGGCCAAAGCTTCTAGAAACAATGGTTCATAGTGGTTCCGTGAATAGCGATCTTGTCAAAGGATGCCCGAGATGAGGTGGGTATCCTCTCTTCTCATCACCTATACACGTCTTAACAGACCGAGAGTCATGAGGCTTGGCTTTTACAATTTCAGCCACACCTTGGGGTACAAATTTTGTTCTCCCCCATTATAAACCCTGTCAGTAAACATGGTTGAGATCAGACTTGAGGTGATGAAATCCCCAAGCAAGCCTCCTACTAGAATTAAAAATAAGATACTAGGGTTTATGATTCTCAAGATCATACAAAGCACAAGAGGAAAGCATACTTGTCTAGTACTCCTTGGGTATGCATAACATGTGCAAGATAATAGTGTTTTTTTATCTCCAAGATCACACAAAGTGCAAGGAGAGATAATACACACTAGAAGCCTCCCGAACACAACAAATAATTCTTTATTTAGTGCCCAAAATTAAATGTGAACTAATCTAGAAATCAAAGAAATTAAAAAATTTGGCCTTGAATCAAATTTGTTAGTAGTTCATTTTTATCAGTCTTTTCCTAGTGTTCACTAAATTTGTAAAGATGTTTTAGTTCCGTAAATTCAATCAAACATTAGGGTTAGTGCAAAATTCAAGAAACTAAATTAGATGTGTCACTATAAAAATTAAAGGTGTTACTTTAAATTGTAAAAACATCGATATACCTCTCAATTACATCATCATACCTTCACTTGTGTTGATGTGTAGATCAATTATGTCATTGTATTTCTCAAAGGCATCATTGTAAAATTAGAAGCATCTATTTTCTTCAGATGAGTCACTGAGGGTTTCAATTGCACCATAATTCAGAACCCTACAAAATAGAATTGATCAGATGTGTTGATTCATAGATTATAAGCGTCATTGAAAATTTCAAATGCATTGCTATACTATCAAAAGCATCAATATACATTTCAAAGGTGTTGTTTTGTGTTCAAATGCATCATTGTAACCTATAGGTTGTAAAACTTCAAGAACATTCAATTGAATGTTAAATATGTGGCGTGGGTCTCATTGGTTGTGCCAAAATGTGAACGAGTATAATGGAAAGATCAATAAGGAGGGGTCAAAAAATAAGAGGGTTAGATCAAATCAACAAAAACCCAAGACCCAAATGAATTGAATTATACCCATTACCAATGAAGTGATTCAACAAAGATCAAATTAAATCAAAAGAATAAGAACATAAACCCAATTAAGCCTACTTTTACCTCACCCAAATAATGTCAAATCCTTACTCCATTTTTGTAAATGTGAGATTATGCCTTTAGGATATGTGGAATTCTCATGCTAAGCATAACCCAATTGTGAAAAAGCTTGACTGAAGAAGTGCTATGGGAGATTAGGTTAAAACTTTGAGTAGTGGGATTAATGAGGGATGAATTCTTGTTTTATTAATTTCAAGAAATTAGATCAATAGTTGAGATTGAAAGATTAGATCAACGGTTGAGAGTGAATGAAGCATGGAGAGACCATGCATGTTAAGGAAGAGTTCAGTTAACTGAAGCTTGTTCCTTATTTTTAGGGAGATATTTTAAGATACTTTTGGAGGGGAGATATTTTAAAAAGTTGAATTTGAATTTAAATTTAGAATATTCTATTTTGGGAGAAATGTGAAACTAAATGAATTAAACAATTTATTTAATTATGGAAGAAAATTAGCTAATTAAATAATTAATAAATTATTTAATTATATGGGATAAGAAGGAATAAAAAAAATTAATTAAATAATTAAAAATTATTTAATTGTGTATGAGAGAAATTTGAAAATTAATTAAATAATTAAAAATATTTAATTAAAGTGAAGGAAATTTTATTTATTTTTATTTTTTTGCTAGATAAGTGTTGTCGTGGGGACAACTCCCTTTTCATTGATTTTTTAAAAAAAATTTACATAAGATCTCATCATGCCATCTAGTGGCTCTTCATCTACATTACATAAAGCTTTCGGAGAAGGCGGTGATCCTCTCAAACTAAGAAGGGGATTCTCACTTACAAAGTAGCTAAAGGTCTCCATATTCTTTCTCAACAAGCCTTCCTTGAATAGTGAAAGGGCTTGAGAAGAAACCTTCTTCTTCATAGCACGAGCTTCAAAGATACCTGTGATCCAACCTACACTTGGTCGTTTATTGATTGATAGCACATAGGCATGCATCACCTCATAATTGGCATCCACTGCCAAATTGTAAAATATACATAAGATCTCATCATGCCATCTATTGGCTCTTCATCTACATTACATACATAAAGCTTTTGGAGAAGGTGGTGATCCTCTCAAACTAAGAAGGGGATTCTCACTTACAAAGTAGCCAAAGGTCTCCATATTCTTTCTCAACAAGCCTTCCTTGAATAGTGAAAGGCTTGAGAAGAAACCTTCTTCTTCACAACAGGTTCTTCAAAGATACCTATGATCTAATCCACACTTGGTTGTTTGTTGATTAATGCCACCTAGGCATGCATCACCTCACAATTGGCATCCACTACCAAATTGTGATTAATGCCTTCCCCCCACGTTTTGGAACCCATCACCTGCACAATGTTTGTGAACACATCTTGTTAGATCTTCTCGTCATGGATGTGTCCTACACTCCATTTCTTTGATCCAACAATCTTCATGAAATCTTGAATGACCTCCTCACTCTTGGATTTAAATAATTGCCTAATCTAATTTTCCTTTGTCTTAGTTGTGCATTGGCACGTCACGCCCCAAATCATGTTTGCATCCATTTTAGTTCTTTAAGAAAACCATTCATTAGCCAGCATCATATAGATTCTTCCATCACTTGGTTCTAAGCATCTGTACAAATAATCCCAAAGAGGATATCATAGAAGTATCGAGGTGTCGCTTGTGCATCTTGCAATCCATAGGAAATTGGTTAGCTAGTAGTAGGAATGATATGTCAAATGGAGGCCCTGAAATGAATATATAACCAAACCATGTAGCGCCATCAGAAATATTGAGAACTTTTTTAAAAATGTAACTAATGACCACCATAGAGGAACACACAAATCAGCCACAAATAGAACCGCATTTCCAATGGAGTAGTCACTTCAACCTACCACTGAGGCATCCTTGACATCTTTCGCTAATATCCTATCCAAGATCTACTAGGCCAACAGGTCTAAACTCATCTTGTCCTTGACACTTTAATTCTCACCCTCATTAACTAGTAAGTCATCCACTACATTGCATTCCCTAAAAACATGCTTGATTGTGAAGATTTTTGGATTTTGTAAATTCACCGTTCACCGCTCAACCCAAATTTGCAATTTCCAATTCAATTTATTTTTCCTGATGATGGAATTAATGCATATCATTGAGTCCCCTTTAATTTATTCCTACATGTAGCCTCTGAAAATGCATTCTCTATTCCCTCTTTCCAATGCCTCAAATCTAGCTTCATTTTTTGTAGCAACCCTAATGTTTCTTGAAATTTCCCATATCATAATTCTAGCTTCATCCCTTACAATACATCCTATGCCTACTCTATCAGGGTTGCCTTTTTCTGCCCCATCGAAAATTAGTTTCAATCTACCTCTTGGGGGTAGACCATTTTTCCTATCTTCTCTTACCTTTGCTTCCCATTCCAATTTGGGCCAAGGGCGAGGTTCTAAGTGCCAGCCATACCTTAAGCAAATCATTGTCCCATCTAGTGAATGCTTGATCCAATTGTTTGAGCATCTTGTTGTTGAGTATCTCACAAATTCTAATCTCAATTTTTGAAATAACTTGAGCAATAGTGCATTCCACATCATTGAATATCCATTTATTTCTTTCTCTCCAAATTTTCTACACCGCCATGGAGGGCACCGTGATCCATATAGCTCCCCACCTCGCATATCCTCATAGGATTGGCCATCCACCAAGAAAATCCCCAACATCTTCATTCCTCAAACCCAACCAACCTAATTTTGACTAGATCCAATCCCGACACTTGCTTATAAAACGACAACTCAAGAGAAGGTGGTTTGTGGTTTCTTCATCTTCCTTACATACTATGAAGGTGATCCCCATTAGGATCCACTTGTGAAGGTTCATCCATAGGAATTCCCTAACCTTGGGTAGAATCATCCTCCCCCAACACAACTCCATTCATCACCTGCCTGATTTGACTTCATATGTGTTACCAAATAACCCAACTTGGTCGAGTACTGTCCAGATTTTGCAATGCACCAAATGATTTTTTCCACACCCTCTATTAGGACGATCCTCCTTTTGTTGAGCTCCTCCAATAAAATAGATTTATGCTCTTTTGATCAAGGAGCATAACTCAGGTCAATCCAATCAAATGTTTTCAACATAGATTTTTTCACCTATCTAATATAGTCTGAGAAATTTGACCCAATAGATCTCTCAAGCAACACTTGCAATGGTTTAAGCACTTTGATTTCTCCCAATAGAAGAGCCCCTTCAAGTCCCTTAGTAATTCAGCCAACTTTTTGTCCTTAATCTTCCAAGTCAAGTGCTCATTAATAATCATTTTGCACTCTCACATGAACTTCCAAGTCATCGATCCACCAGAATAATTTGCAATTTTCAATATTCTACAAGGTTCATCTGAGTCTAGGTACTTCCTTATCATTATTCTACACCATGGGGTATTAGGCTTGGTGTAAATTTTCCATGTTAGCTTAGCTCCCATTGCTTTACCTGGTCACCTAGTTTTCTAATTCCTACTCCTCCTTTCTACGTCAATTTGCAAATCATATCCCAATGCAACAATGGGATTTTTTTTTTGTATTTGATCCCTCCAAAAGGAATATCTTTTTTTTTTTTTGTTTAATTTGTTCTCCACTTTCTTTGTCAATTATAGGCATGTCATTACATAGATTGGGACTACCACTAATATTGATTTTATCATCAAAATTCTTCCAGCCAATGATAGCCATCATCCCTTCCAATTAGTAGCTTTGTTTGTGCAATTTTCTATTACATCCTTCTAAAGAGTTATTTTTTTGGCCTCTTCAAAAAGAGGCAACCCCAATTATTTGGATGGTAGTGATTCAATTGTGAAGCCTAGTATTTGTGCAATTCTCCTTTGCACCCCTTTCTTGGTGAAGAAAAAATAATTTTTTGACTTTTCTCTATTGGTTACCTGTCTAGAGCATTCAACATAGTCATCAAGTGTTTTCTTAATCTCTTCCACTTTCGTCATGGAAGCTTCACCAAAACCTTTGTTTTTTCAACAAATTAGGCGTGAGGAAGTGGGGGGAGATCCCTAGCCACCACCACCCCATGCCATCTACCCTCCTCCCATTGGGCACTAATAGTTCACCCCAAGGCTTCCACCATGATCATAAATAGGAAGGGGGCAGAGGATCCCCCTACCACAGCCTTGGGAAGGTTCAAAGTGTAGACACTGCAAAATGTCTTGTTCTGCAAGCGTCATTTTTCCTTTGTCTTGGTCTTTTTCCTAGCGTAATTAAATAATTTTAATTATTTAATTATTTCCTTTGGTCACATTCCTCTATTAATTAAATAATGTTAATTATTTAATTAATTCATTCTCTTTATCTTCATTCTACCCTGATCAATTAAATAAATTTAATTATGTCGCTAACATTCTTTTTTTCAATGATTAAGTAAATTAGAGTTTATTTAATTATTTGCTTCTCATTATTCATGTAGAGTTAAATAATTATTATTAATTATTTATCTATTCACTAATCTTTATGTTCTTATATAGTTAAATAATTATTGAAATTGTTTAATTACCTTTTACCTTTTCCCCACTATTACATAATTAATGTAAATTAATTATTTAATTTTCCTTTTCTATTTTCGCTTATTTAATTAAATTGGTTACACAATCATTTTAATTAAATGCCCATTTTCCTCTTCTTGTACAAATAAATAATTTATTCTCCATTTGGTCAAATATTCTCCTCTCATGAATTAAATAACTTTATTATTTAATTCCTCTATTTTCCTTGAGTCTCCCATTTTCGAATCTCAACCATTGATTGTATCTGATCTCTTTTCGATCTTGACCATTCATTTCATAGTTGTCCCTAGCCAACTACTCTCTGGTGCATGAATCCTCAACTATTGATCTGAGAATATTTCTAGAAGATTGATCTTGTCCATCCGTTCGAATGGATTTCTATAAAAGAAGGTCTTCTCCTCCATTTTCAATTTAACAACCACATATCTCCAATATTCATGCTTATTGTTTGCAGGTGCTTGCATATAATGAACTAAGGGCAACTTGCAAAATCTATTTTGAGCAGAGATAAAGAAGATTATTCAACTTCAAACATGGGGAGTTTTCCTTTTCATTGCTTTTGTTTTATTCCTCTTGCTTGATTGTTCTTTCGTATTTAGATTTGGATTTTAGCTTAGATTAAGTACAATGGTTGTCACTTATATTTTCTTTTGATTTCCTATTTTACATTGGTGAACCTAACATGAATCATACTGAATTTGTAGAAAAACGTGTGTTTTCTTTTTTTGTTTTGTTGTGTTATAGGTCGTGAACCACAACTACGAAAAATAGCGACACAACTAAAGGAAAGATTTCAAATTTGAAAAAATGATGCAACTGCAAGTTCTTGAGCCACATTTGAAATGAAGCAACTAATCTAGGGAAAGCCACATTACACAGCCACAACTGTCAACCCAAACGATGTAACTACTTGTTGAGGTTTAACTTTTAGTTTTGAGTTTTTTTTGAGTTTTTCCCTTTGGGTTTTCTTTAGGGTAGGATTTTTCGTTTGTTAATCCTTTGTTTTCATCACGTAGCATTGGTCTTGAGGAGATTATAAATTGTTTCTTTAGAAACAATCAAGCTTAGCTTTTTTCCTTAAAGTTGTCAATTTTGTTTTACTTGCTTACAACAACAAATTTGCATTACACTCATAAGCGTTTAAAAATAACATGCATTGTCATTCATGGAAAGCTAAAATGAACAACAACATGCATATTTTCACTCACAAGGTTTAAAATTAGCTTGTATCACACATAATTTGTCTAAAAATAATCCAAGTGCTTGCTTGACACAATAAGCGAGATTAAAATTAACTAGTGTTTGCATTTTTCCTTTGGATGTGTATGCTCTTCTCTCGCACCATTTGGTGATCTTAAGAATCAAAATAATCATTTTGCACTTGTATAACCACCCACACCTTTAATTTTGGGATTTTTCTTTTTAAAATGAACCTCATGCAAGTGTGAGAAAAAGGTGTTATGTATACTCTCTCCTTGTGCTTTGTGTGATCTAGGAGATTAAAAACAACATACTTTTCTCACTTTTGTTACCTTTAGAGGGTCTACCTCCCAAATTTTGAGAGGGAATGACCCAAGTGGCACTTTATTTTGGTCTACTATATAAATTGTTGTGATTTTTGGGAAAGTCTTCAATCACCTAGTGAGGATGTCCTATGCCAACAAGTGCAACCCCTAGTATCTGTGTGATACATCAAAATCCTTTCTTAGGAAGGGATTGGGAGGCCTCTTAATTGAGATAATATTGCCACATGTATAGGCACCATTATTACCCCAAAACACAGATTAGGAACCATTTATCATAGAGGCCAAAAACCCTTTTACTTGTTGGTGCAGGACGTCAAACCTCTAAAGCCGCTCTATATTCCACTATTCATTGTAGAGACAAGAAATCCCTTGGTTCACAAGATCTTAGGATCTTCAAGGGTAAGATATTTTGGTATGCCCATGTCATGTAAGGGGGAGACAACTTCACCAAGATCTCTAGATTTCTGCTTTGTCTAAGTGTTTGGAGCTATCCAAGTAGGGACTCGGCAAGTAGTATCTTTTCCAGCCTAGGTTGTGCATTGTCTATGAGTCTCTTTATACACATACACATTATACATTTTTCACACTCAAATCAGACCAAACAAGTGTTTTTTGACTATTTTCTATGTTTTTCAAAGTTTATTTCATAAAATCACACCAAAATCAGACAAAAATCAATCAAAAAACTAGTTCAAACCATCAAATTTCAAATCAAACTCTTTGTTAACCGCAACTTCTTGAAATAGGCTCGCAATTGCTTTTTGATTCATAATTGTTAACCATAAACGTGCAATTGATACCCTACACCAGTCAGAAATAGGCCCACAATTGTTGTAGGTCATCACAATTGCTCACCAGAAACCTGCATTTGATAGAAATAGAGCTGCAACTACCTGGTCACCAGAATTTCAAAAAAATCCTTGTCCAAACTTGATCCAATTTATCTTGACAGTGAACTTTTCATCTGAACCTCAAACTTGCATATTTTTAATAGTCCATTCCATCAAATCCTCATTTAGGATTGCATAGTTATTCCTAGGTTTTAGGTTGCACATACCTTCTAAATTTTAGACTTAAGAAGTGTATCAAGCCTTTGGATAGTCCATGGTTACTTATCCAACTTGTCATTGACCTTCATCTTTTAATTTATCATTGTTTTTCATTCTCATCTTGGTCAAAATTTTGAGTCTCAAACTTGTGTCCTAGTTTAGACTCACCTTGTCAAATCCACCATTTTCTGAATCTTGGTCATCACAAATGTCAATAACAATTTGGTTTGTTATCTTGGACCTACAATAGCTTGGTTATCATTATTTCTCTTAAATCTTAAGGTCCATATCCTTAATGTCATTTTGCTAGTATCATTTAGCTTCATGACATATCCTTTGATCATAACATCATTATCACCCTCTCAATCCTTAGTCTTGGACTTATATTGTGTTCTCTTGCATCCTTATATGTCCCAAAAATCAAAAAAAAGCATAGATTAACATCATCTTAGACTTAGTTGTATCATTACCCTTGGTTATTGATTTAGCATTACCTAGCCTACATGTCATTATCTTTGATCATTGATTAGTCTCCCTTTGGTATCTAACATCTATTAGTCTCATTTAGCTTCATTTAACCTCATCCTTTGGTCCTATGTCATGTCCTCCTTTTTCTAAAAAGAGTACTTACTAAAATAGTAAGTTTCCATTATCCAGAAATAGTAAGTTAGAGGTATCAAGACAACATTGAAATATAATATTATTTAATACTTATATTGTTCTGATGCAATTTTTATCTAAAGGACAAATAAATATTAAATATTTAGTGTGGGTCGTGAGTTTTGGAAAATACCACTTTAACCTCATGTAGGTGCCTCAAAAAATGCATTTAGAGTTTTCAAAAGATGCCTTGTAAGTTGTATAATATTAAAGGCTAATTTTAGAAGTGTTATAATGCATTTTATGACTTTTGTGAGTGCCTAGAATTGGGGAGAAATATTTGGACGTGAATACAATGTTTGCTAGAAGTTTCTAGATGGTCAAGAGTCTATAAATATTGATCATTTTATAGGCTTATGCTTTCTTCTTCAAAGGCTGAGAAACCATTGAAGAAGTAATCTTCCAAGTTAATAAACTAGGGAGATAGAAACTTGCAGGCAGTTTTTATAGGTCTCTAGTGGAAATTTCATTCAAAGATTGCAATTGTGCTATAGGGGCTTCATTTGGTGTGTTGTTGTAGGAAATCGTTGTTGATTTTTGTGTGTTTTAGCTCATAGTTTGTAATTAGTCTTTTTTTTTGTTGTTAGAAGCATATTCATGGTTTTTTTTTGTTGTGATCAGACCCATATCATTTATATTTCAGTTATATTCTTATATTCAAATTTTGGAGAGTTTTTGTGCAAATCTATTGGAGTTTCAAGTGTATTTTTTAGTGCTAGATTGGTTGAAATTGTGCATATTGTAAGGACACATTTGTAGATTGTCCAAAGTTCCTTTAGATAGGCTAATACACTACCAAATTTTCTATAGAAAATTTATATGGTGCTGCAATGAAAATTTGGAGTGTTTGTGGCTTCATTGGTGTAACTTTCTGCTTACTCAATTTTACCGATTTCCCTTGTTTGCAAACTTAACCATAGAAATTATTTAAAGGACTTAAAATATTATTGAAATATTTCACAAGTTATACTACATCCCAATGTCATGATTACCCGTGTATGGTCACCTTGCATCCTTATATCCAAAAAAAATAACAAAAACATAGTTTAGTTTCATATCATCTTGCATTACTTTCAAATTTGCAAGTCTTACATGGTTGAAACAAGATCATGAACTAAAAGAAAGGACAGGATTCTTCAAGAGACCCCTTTTCTAGTCCAAATCATGACACAAACCTTGGATCAAATTTAAAATCTACACCACAAGAGATCGAATCAACACATTTGACAATCTAGGCTTATAAGAATTCAACAAGAAATTGACACTCGAAGAGGTTGAAAGAGCTTATCAAAATCCAATAATTTTATGCATTGTTGATGAGCTCATTAGTGTTGATACTAATAGATACTTTTATGCACTAGCCAAAAATGGTGCTAAACTCCCTCAAGGATTTGATGTCTCCATAATTGTGGAAGGAGCTACTCAAGCGCTAAACCAAGGACTTAATCAAAACCCATTCGCATTAGGGATGCCATATTCAAAAAAAATGTCTACCACATTACCACTTGGGACAAAAACTACCACACAATTTCCTAATATCTCCACATTTAGAAACAAGAGAACTCATGCAATAACACAAGGACAAAATTTTACATTTGGTACCTAATTGGTTTCATCAAGTTCCATGGGTAGGACTTTTACAAATTCTCTATTTCAAAATACAAACTAAGGTCCTACATCTCAAGGTCCCATACTTACATTTCAAAACGTAAACCAAGGTCCCACACCTATATTTCAAAATTCAAACCAAGCTCCTACATTTCAATTTTAAAACACTACCCCATCAAGTCAAAATCAACCAAACAAATCTAGGATAATTCATATTGTCCCACAAAGATTGCCAAACCAAAATTCCAATCAAGGACCTACACCATCTTTCCAAAACACCAATCAAGGACCTGTATTTTCAAACACCAATCAAGGACCTACATTTTCACATGGAACTCAAGGACCTACATTTTCAAACACCAATCAAGGACTTACACCATCTTTCCAAAACACAAATCAAGGTCCAATATTTCAAATCCAAAACATAAATCAAGGGCCCACACCACAATTTCAAAATTCCATACCAAATACAAACATGAATTTTGGGACAAATCTAAATACCAATTTCACTCCAAACCAAACCAACACCAATGCAACATTTACACATAAATATCAACAAGGTAACCAAGGTCCCATGTCACAAAATTTCAATCCAAATCCAACATATGAACTCAACAACAATGCCATGATGTAAACTCAAACCAACACAGCACCATCTCTTGCAAATACCCTGATGCAATAAATACAAGCCATCCAACAACAAATGGTAGACATTCAATTGGGGACCAACAAGAAAACTTATTCCATGGAGTAATTGTGCCCCTATCCATTTGATAGAAGTCTATACATGTCACCCTTTCCCCTACACTTCACAGCACCAAGTTTACCCAAGTGCAAAGGGAAAGGAGATCCAATGGAACATATACAAGAATTTAATACATGTATGGAAATCACATACGATCCTACTTATTTGATGAGGCTATTCCCACGAAGTCTCACATGGCTGACTCTAGACTGGTTCTCACACATTCCTCTAGGGATTAGGACATGGGATGACTTGGCTGATAAATTCATTAATCACTTTTCCTTTAACATTGAAAGTGATGTGACCCTCACAAAACTATGCACAAGTAAACAAAAAGAAGCAGTCACTAACCTCATTTTACCAAAGATGGTGAGGTATGGCTAGCAAGTGTCTTGCCACATCCCTAAGAAACAACTAGTCCCCATGTTTGTGGAAAACCTTAATGTAGAATTGATGACTGGTCTCCAAATCCAATGTTGCACAACTTTTGAGGAAATTGTGGAGAAAGTTGTCTTTATTGAAAAGGCTCTTGTCGTAAAGGGACTCGCCCAAGTGCACAAAGAAACCCCAAAGCCTAATAATGACAAAGGTGAATTTTGGTAAAATATACCCCATTGGGTGAACCCATTGATTAGTCCTAAAAAAACTTCTACAATCCAATGTCATTCAACTACCAAATATCAATAACTATGAACCCTCATTGATCAAACCTGACTAGTGGAAGGAAAATGAATATTGTGAATACCACTATGGAAAAGGACATAATACTTCTTCATGCTAGAAACTCAAAAATATCATTCAAAATCTCATTGAACAAGGAATCATTTCAATATACAATTCACAAAGCAAGACAAATATTGATCATACCATATTTAAAACTCGCTTGCAAGATCATGACAAAGGAAAAGCCTCTAGTTCAGGGAATAACAATAATGCCAATTAACCCGCATTGCAAATGATTACAACACTATTTTACACCACATATGATCCTCTAATGATCATGGTGCCACCACTACCATAAAATAAGAAAAGTTCAAAGTGTCTTGTCACCACTCATAGAGCCAAGGTAACTCTACAAGGGGTTCCTTCCAATCCACAACCGAAAAGTTGGTACAATCTACTAAAGTAGCTAGGGAAGACTCTTACACAAATTTCTATTTTGGAACTCCTTTGTATATCCCCTCAACATAGAGCTATCCTTGATGAAGCCTTGTAGGAATCATTTGTACCAGTCGACCTAAATTTCAATGAATTTTAGGCCATGGTTGGATACCTAGCTATGCCACATCATGTCACCTTCTCTGAATAGGACTTTTCTGCACAAAAATCATATCATAATGATCCCCTACACCTTGAAGTCTATGTAAATAAACATAAGATTAGACGAGTATTGGTAGACATTGGAGCAGGTCTGAACATTTTCTCTCTAAAACTAGTCAAAGCATTGGGATACTCTGAGAATTGCATAGATCAAACTAATAAAATTATTATCAAGGCATATGATGATGTTGAGCACTCATCTAAAGGAGTAATTTTGCTTCCAATAAGAGTTGGTCCAGCTATGCAGAACACAACATTTCATGTCTTGGATCTAAATTTACACTACAACCTTCTCCTTGGCCACCCATGGGTTCATGCCATGAAGGCCATACAATCCACATACCACCAATTCCTCAAGTTTCCTCACAATGGCACTAAAATTACTATTATCGGCGATCCTAACCCCTTTCAGTATTGTACTAACCTAAAAGGAATTGTTCAGTACCAACTGCTCATAAATCAAGAGGCCTCATTTTACACCCCATCTAACTACATTGATCCATCTGACCTCATCAAATCATCCACTCTATTCACCACACCCTCCAAACAAAAAGTCCAGATTCAAGACAAAGAATGCGGAGAATACAACATGAAGAGCCTCTTTTGTATTGGAAAGTTTCCTAAATCACCAAAGTCTTATGGAAAACTACATCTTATGCATCCTAAGGTTATCATTTGCAATCCTCCTACCACCTTCACAAAATGGGGGAAGTTGTCCAAAGAATCTTTGGATGACTACATTTATAAATGATTGTATAAATAAGAGGAGGACATAGAAACTAAGCAGTTACCACTTGAAAAATATCCAAAAGGGTTCCTCTTGATGAAGCAACAAGGATATGATGGACACAACGACCTTTTTCTAAACAAACATGGGATAGTGGAACCCTTATTGCCTCCTAAATTACCAAAGTATAGAGGTTTAGGGTTTGTACCAGTAAAATTGAGTATCCTAGGTATTGGGTTGCCTTCAAGTGAGACCTTTAATGCTTTAAATGAAATCGAGACATCTAAGGACTATTAATCTTATTCCAATTCCAATCAATGGGAATGGGGTTCAAATAAATAATTCAATAACTATGACCTTGAGGAAAAATTTAAAGAACTTGATGAGCCTACCTTTGAAGAATGATTCAACCAAATGTTTGAAATTGCTCCCCCGCAGAATTTGTCAAATCCCAAAAAAAATATTCCCTTGCAAACGGAAGCCTACATCGAAACCTTTTGGGAACCCGATGACTCTAACTTTTTTATTTACCTTATTTTCCTACACTATGACCCTTGACAACATCGATGATGGTTTGTCCCTCGTTTACTCACAGTTAATAGATTGAGACCAACAAGGACCACCAAGTTTAGACACATTCGAGAATGACGAAGCAATTGTTGAGCTCATGGGATTTCATGAAGGAATACCAAGTGGGCATCATAAGGTTGAATTTTTCATAGAACTCAATAGTGAAACATACTTTGGTGAGGCTTTCCTTTCCTCTAGTCACAAAAGTTAAAATGAAAAAAGTCAAAATAAAAAGAATAGGTCTTCAGGTGAAAATTGGAAGGCACCTGTTAATCATAAAAAAGTAAAAATAAAAGGATATATCTGAAGGTGAAAACCTCTCAGAGGCACCTGAGGATGGAGGATTCGATAGTCTCCCTATATACATAGAGATATCATTTTTTCTCATGAAAGAGACAGAAGAAGTGAACATTGGGGTGCAAGATAACTCTAGAATCATATAGCTTGCAACATCTTTTACCACTAAGGAAAAACTTAAGTTTACAACATTCTTTTTAGGGAGACAAGTTAATTTCACATGGCCATATGTTGACATTCCTAAGTTGGACCCTGAGATTATTTTACATCACTTTCCATTAGTACCAAACATCAAACCATACAAACAAAAGCTAAGGAAAATGCACCTACAGATTGCACTCCTGATCAAGGTTGAAATAAAGAAACTTTTGGATGTTGGATTCATATAGTCTATTTATTATGCATACTGGATATCTAATATTGTTCTTGTCATGAAACTGAATGGTCAAATTAGAGTATTCACAAATTTTAGGGATCTTAATAAGGCTTGTCCAAAAGACGATTTCCCCTTACCAAATATTGACATCATAGTGGACCTCACTGTTGGATATGAGATGCTATCACTTATGGATGGATTATCAGGTTATAACTAGATAAGGATTTCTCTTGAAGATCAACCAAAGATAGCCTTTACATGCACTTGAGGAACCTTCTGTTGGAACGTTATGCCATTTGGACTTAAGAATACTGGAGCTACATATCAAAAGGCCATGACTACCATTTTTCATGATTATATGCACATACTTATGGAGGATTATGTTGATGATCTTCTCTCAAAATCTCAAGAATGAGGTGGTCACCTTGCAGTTTTGGATAAGATTTTCACAAGACTTGAAAAATACAAACTCGGGTTAAATCCAAAGAAATGTGTTTTCAAGGTCCAATCAGGCACACTCTTAGGACATATTGTCTCCCATACAGGAATAGAGGTTGATCCTGCAAAAGTAAAATTTATCTTGTACATGTCACCACCAACCAACATGAATCAGCTAAGGACTTTACAAGGAAAACTACAATCAATCCATAGATTCATTTCCCAACTAGAAGATAAGATTCACCCATTTCAACAACTATTACGAAAAATTCCCTTCATTTGGACAGAAAAAATTTAAGAAGAATTTGATCAAATTAAGCATTATCTATTGACTCCGCTAGTTCTTATGGCTCCAATTGATGGTAGATATTTGATATCATATGTAATAGAAACTACAATAGCACTAGGGGCATTATTGGCCCAAAATGATAATTAGGGAAAATAATAAGAAATCTACTACAACAGTCATACCTTGGTTAGATATGAGTTAAATTATAATGCTATTGAACGAGCATGCCTAGCAATCATATTCGCAAGCCAAAAATTGAGACATTATATGCTAAACCATAAGACAAAGTTGATAGCCAAAATTGATCCTCTAAATTATCTTCTCACTAAAGCAACTCTAACAGGATGACTAGCTAAGTGGGTTATGGTTTTAAGTGAGTATGACATTGAATATGTTGATCGAAAGGCAAAAAAATGATAGGTGATAGTTGATCAACTTGTAGATGCACCAACGAAAGTAGATCATCCTCTAATATCTAACTTTCTAGATGAATCAATATTTTTTATAGAGACACCAACATAGAAATTGTACTTCGATGAGTCCTACACAATTCATGGTTCAAGAGTTGGCATTTTATTCATCACACCTCAAGGGAATTCTATTCCTAAGTCATTTTGAATAGCATTTTCGTGCACCAATAATATAGTTGAGTATGAAGCATTACTAACAGAACTTTGAATCATAGTTAAATGGAAAATCAAGGATCTTCAAGTTTATGGTGATTCTCAGTTAGTGATCAATCAATTCAATGATTATTATGATACTAAGGATGAGAATTTAATGCCCTATAAGCACATGGTTGATATTTTTAGACTATACTTAGAATCTATCACCTTTGAGAAAATATTGAGAATCTAGAACAAGATAGTTGATGCAATGGCAACAATTAGATCTCTCTTGGAAATCCCTAACAATGTATCATAATATGAGTTCTTGGTGGAACAATTGTTGGTCCATGAGTTTGATGTCCCCGAAATTGAACTTGTGTGCAACATTTTTGGTTATGAATCCCTACTACAAGGATATTTATAATTATTTGAATGGCAAAATTACCCCTCCCAACTTGTCCCCCAACCAACGCATAACCTTTATCCGACAATCCGACAATCCTCTAAATATGTCATCATCGGAGATACCCTTTACCATCATAGCCTAGACAACACCCTCCTTCGATGTCTCAACTCAAATGAAGCACAAATGACCTTACAAGAGGTTCACCATGGTATATGCAAAGCTCATGTTTTTGGTCCTACCTTAGCCAAAAAGCTCATGAGGATGGGTTATTATTGGCCTACAATGGAACGTGATGCCTATTACTTTGTGAAGAAGTGTCATCAATGTCAAATTCATGGAGATCTCATACATGCACCAGCTCTGGAATTTCAGCCACTCACATCGTAATGGCCATTCTCTCAATAGGGACTCGACCCTGTAGGAAATATTCATCCCACTTCCGCAAATGGGAATAATTTTATCCTTGTTGCTACAAAATACTTTACCAAATGGATCAAAGCCATCTCAATGACCTATATTACTGGTAAAGAGATCCAAATTTATTTTGAATTACATTATGTTGTTATGGTATCCCTCAATCCATCATTACATAAAATGGTCACCCTTTCAAGAATCAAGATGTCTGTGAAATCTATGAGAAGTTTCATATCCAACACCATTTTTCCACCCCATATTACCCCCAAGGTAATGGTCAAGCTGAGGCATCTAATAAGACTATCCTTCAAATCTTAAAAAAGATTGTCAATGATGTTGGCCATGACTAGCATCTCCAACTCAATCCTTCTTTATGGACCTACCATACTAGTATTTATACCCCCACATGATCCATTCCATATTCCCTCGTCTTTGGATTTGAGGCCATACTTCCTATTGAGGTCGATTTACCATCCCTAAGAGTATCTATGAAAGGATTGATCGATCAAGAATAATATCATCTATCCCATCTACATGAGCTAGAGTTATTGGATGAAAAGAGACAAAATGCCTTAACACATTTGCAATCATATCAAAACCGCCTTTGACACACCTACAATAAGAAGGTTTGACCTAGAAGATTTGACATTGGTGACTTAGTCTTGAAAAAGAATCTAAAAAATTAGATAGATCGAGAGAAGCCTAAAAAATTTAAACCCAATTGGTTGGGCTCTTATATCATCACAACAACATATGGATTTGGTGCTTATCATCTCTCCACTCTCGAAGTGCACCATTGCTTGAGCCTATGAACAACATACACCTTTCCAGATATTACACTTAATTATCAGAGTATCCCATCAAAAAGTCTCAAAAAATCAAAAAAATGGTCACTCTGATGAAAACCTAGCAATCAAGTGTCTTAGTGACGAAAAAAACTAGTAAAGAGAAATAATTCGTCCAAAAGTGAAAACCACTTCGGTGGTGATTTCGATAAGTACCATGGTGAAAACCTAGAAAATAGGCACCATACGTAGTCAGTCTATTCTCCTCCATCTACTATCACTCTACCTAATTTCCCACCTTTCATCCATCCATTTACACATCATTTTTCCATAATAAAGATTTTTCATCCTTCCCATGACCTAAAAATGAACAACATTTAATGTCCTTTTCTTTCCTGGCCATCCTTGCATTCATCTGTTGCTTCTCGCACATAATAAATTGGTCTTATACCTGACTAGAGGCAATTCCTTGATTTACGTCTTCATGGGATCTTACACATGGTATCAACCTTTCAAAACATTAAAATCTAAAAAAATATCATAAAACCATCAAAATCCAAACAAAACATAAAACCATCAAAAATCCAAAAAAAATCATAAAACCATCAAAATCCACAAAAATCATAAACCATCAAAATCCAAAAAAATCAGAAAATCATCAAAATTATAAAAAAAAAAAAAAAAAATTCAAAACCTCCAAAAAATAGAGTCAGATCAGTCTTGTTAGTTTAGCCAAACTATGTTGTTTGTTTTCATTTCTATGTAGGCAAGGCCATCACTTAATGGGCCCCTGAGACATTAGGTTTGTCCTTAGGGTTTTTTCAAGTCATATCAATTTTGGTTTTCATCAGTCGAACTACAAGATCTTTGTGTGTATAACATAGGCAAGGCCATCAATTGATGATCCCCTGAGGCCCTAGGTCAATCCTTTAGGGTTTTTCGAGTCTTTTTGTGTTCTTCATCCTCAAGAAATCACTATTCAAACCAAATCACAAATCAACAAACAAGCATATCCAAAAGCTCTATAATCTTCAATCAATCAATTGCCTAATCATCACTATCACCTTAGTCATTTATCTTATTTGAAATGTGCCATTATTTCATTTGCCTCATTCAGTCTTATCTCCCATCTTCTATCAGGATGCTTCCTTCCTAATATTTAGACATTGGCATTGGTCAATTTATCTCTCGCCTTATATAGGATATGTCTTTCCTAACACCTAGGCATCATCATCTCATTATTCAATCACCCAGATTTATCAACAATGGTCAACCAATCTTGTCAAATGGTCAAAAAATTGATCACCTTGGGCAATTAATCAATCAATCTTGTCAATTGGTTAGTCCTATCGATCATTCCAATTTGGTCAAACAATCTCAGATATTTAATCAATTGGTCACTTGGTCAATCAATCTTGTCATCTTGGTCAATTAATCTTGCCTTATACAGGATGTTTCTCTCCTAAAACTAGGAATAATCAAATCAATTAATCAACCTTATCAATCTATCAATCAACTTCATTCAAATAATCACATCAATTAGTCAACCTTGTCAATCCTATCAGTAAACATTATCTCTCTAGCAAACACTTTTTTGGTCTAAATTTATCTTTTCTTTTGGCTTGTCTTTGATCATGTTATTATGCACCTCGAGGATTTCCTATCAAGGATTTAGAGGGGTGGTGATGGATCATTATCTCTTTTCTTCACTTATTGTCTATGGTTTGTCTTGGAAAAAAGACTGGGGTAATTGGGTCCTTAGTATGAGTCAGATCATTCCTTGTATTTTGGCATTGTCTTTTGACTGCTTGTCTCTAGTAAATGGTAACATTGCACACCTTGGTCTATGTCATACCATAGTACTTGTGGTCCATTTGTGATAGTTTTGAAAACCAATGATGATAAACATAAAAGCATGAATGTTCATCCTTTGTCATTTCCCTCCTAACTTCGCACTTTCTTTCCCATTCTCCATGCTAATGTCCTCCTCTTCCACACTAACATTTCTTCTATTCACATCTTGGCAGTGTCTCATGACACACACAAATACCCTGCATACATGATCACATTAGGAAGCATTATAGAAATCATTATCATTACAATAAGCCGCATATATTTGCATGAGGAAAAAAAAACATAGAGTGCATTTATATAGCATTATCATTTCATAGCATCATAACACATTAGGCATGTCTTTATATTTTACATTATAATCCACTTATACATTGCATCAACATCTTTATAAACATTGCATAATCATTATCATATCATACGTCATATTTTTGTATTCACATTAAACATTTATGATCATTGCATGCATCATCTATAGACATCATATTACATAACATTAATTCCATTCACATATCACATCACATCATAAAATTAGATCATTTGTACTACATTAATATATAACATCATCTAAGTTCAAGGAAACTTGCAGCCATCTAATGACAATTTCCACATTACCCAAAAGAGATAACAATGCAAATAAGTGCTTAGAATTCATATGCAAGAGAATATACAACATACCCATCAAAGATGACACAAGATATACCCTGGGAAAACCCTCAAGAGGGAAAAACCCAGCCTCCAAAAGTATCCATACTACATCATATTAATCAGCAATAAAAAAAAATACAAGAGTTACAATGAGCACCTTTGAAGCATCAAGTCCTCCAATGCACTTCATGTGTCCAAGCATGAATCCACACATCCTATGCCATTCTTCACAAATGAACTCCTTAACAAGACTCGATAATGATAGCCAAACCACTCAGACGACCTAAACTACTACACATGTGTGCTTTTATAGAAACAAGTTCACACATAATACAACTAGTGGTAAGGTAAAACCACATACCACAAAACCATGTGAATACAAAACCACTAGCCCCTTATTTAATATTGGGTACCAAGACATCACTTTATTTAATGTTTCCCCAATATTAAATTATTATCACATATCTCCCACACATTAAATAATAATACAAATACAACATCAAGTGGTCCCCAAATAATTACCTAGTGTGATTAACCACACCACCAAGGTACATCACAACTAAATAATTATTTAATTACAATATTACAATAAATAATTTTATGAAATGGTGCACAACACCATATCCCAACATTCTCCCACTTGTTGTATACATTGCATAAGGGATCAATACATGAATTACATCATCATAGCCATACATATAAGCACATGAATCTCCAACATGCTCTTGTGCTCCATCAAGATACTTGCAATAAGAAAAATATGACCACCATCTCAATCAAGAACTCCTCTCATCCTCCAAAGTGTCACCTATGGAATAAAAGTAACATGCCAAGGTGAAGATGCACCAATCCATGAGCAGAAGCATTAAATCCAAGGGATAACAAAGGCTTTAACCAAGTTGTTGTCAACTGAAAAACCCACATGATCAAAAGTAGCATCCACAACACATGATAATACATCCAACCATCCATACCTCCAAGATAACAATACATCAGTAAACTCATGCCAAAAACATATGCAACTTGTAAACTACAACCAAGCTCCCTATATCAAACTTGTCAATGAAGAATATACATATCCAAGAACTCCCACTGCATAGATAATGAAATCATATCAATTCTACCAATCAACACTATACATCAAAGTGTGATAAGTAAATCAAAGCATGAAGTACCAAGAACAATAACAATGATCCACACATACAACCCAAAGAGATGCATAATCTCTCACAACATGTTGTCACCATCCTCCCCAAATCATATGAACATGAACATCCCTGGAAGGAACCATGAAGAGAGAAACTTGTAAATCGTAATGTCCTCCTACCAACACCTCAAAAGTATACTGCTATGTCAAGTTTGATCTCCTAATAACCCCAAATAAAAATCCTCAACAACATCCATAACACTTAATCTCATAGGCCAAGTACAATATATGAATCAATGTAAATGCAAAACTGGATGTAAGCCTCTCTAATCAAGAAGATCAAACTCAAAGTAACCATCCCCAATACTAGAAATCAGCCCATAAACCATCTCATAACAATCCCCATCAAAGAATGATATTATAAACTCAAATGCACAAGGAGATTACCATGCCATACCATCCCTCAAAATGAATCCTCTAAAACTAACTACCTATGGACTAAATAATCCACAAAGCTCCCTTCGGGTTAATTTGTATTCGTCTTTGAAAATCCTTGGTCATGCGTGCTATATTTCTTAATACACCCCAAACTCATTTTTGGTCGTGCTTTCATCTACTTTTCCACATGTCAGCAGCACGGGATTTTAAAATACTTCTCCCCATTGTTTCTACTCTAAGTCTCACCCATGTACCATGTTGCATAAACCTTTGAATGCTTTTTGGCAGGCCCCACTGAAGGAATCTCAAGCCAACACTGCGCCACATGTCATCTTCGTTGGGATTGCATCCCAAGAAAATGAAGGATGGATATAAAACCCCACCACTTCTCTACGTGTCACCTTGGTGGAATTTTTGATCACTAAGGAGCGAAGGTCAAGGAAAAGGCCTGTCGCCTCAACACGTGCCCTAGCCAACTTTCAAGTAGTTAGGAACGTGTCTTTCTGAGATTTGTGTTGCTTCATCCTTAGAACCACATTCATCATTGTTGCGAGTGTGCTCTGTTCAAGAAAATTTAATATCTTCTATTGTTATTTGTATTCAATTCAACAAATGGGGGGACAATGTGTGCCTGAGGGGTCTTTTCAGGTAGTGGCTTTGAGGCAGTGAGAAAGTTCTATATATACTATTCTAGTGCTATTAGAAATGGTTGGAAAATCACATAAAGAAAAGATGGAAAATCTCTAGGCCTTTGTATTGTTTCTATTTATTATGTTAAGACTCAGAGACTGTGCCAACTATTCAGCCTTTCTATTTCTTAGATAATACAAGACATTATATTGTGCTATTTTGTTGTACTAGGTAGTTTATTTGCAAATTTTATAATTTCAATAGAAATTTGTTGTTTGGGACCATGTCTTGGACTCTTCTTGTTTAGTAAATTTGTATGGAAATTATACTATTCCATTTGGTTAAATTTCTTAGGATTTTCATGTTTTCTTTTGTTATTATCGGGCATAGCAAATTGTTGAGCAGGCCCTCAAACCGTATCCGAAAGGAAGGTTTCCCATGCTTAAGAATTTAAATCTTGGTGCATCACCTTAGATTAGTTTTTATTTTATATTTACTTCCTTTTCCCTTTCCAAACCCCCAATTATAGGAAGAGTCAGCTTCTTTAAAAATCTTGAAGGTTACTCAGTTTAGCGCAATTGGTCCCCCATTAACAGAGTTTTCCATAAGGTTGTTTTCCTAGCAATTTTAGGCATCAACGGTTTCTTTTTTATAGTACGCCTGGTGGGACCATATTAAATGTATCCAAATTTGAAGAGGTTATATGAGCCATAGACTTGTTACTAGATCCCAGATTGTGAATAACCCTGGCCTATTGGTGCCACCGCTAGTAACAGTTTGAACAAGAACCCATCTGGTAAACGTCCAAACCCCTCCACCATCCATGTTGCAAATAGCTGATAGAAATTATGTGGCATGAGACACCAGAAGCCCTCTCATAGCACCAATAGCACCAACCATTTGGGATAATATCATGACCTCTACTTTAAAAGTTGTACCAAAATTCACTGGGGAAGGATCGAAGACACCATCTGAACATCTGCAAGATGTGGTGGACGTATGTTTGGTGCATGGTGTAACTAATCAAAATGTAGCACTGAGGCTACTTGCAGCCTCTTTCAAAGGCAAGGCCCTCGATTGGTACCACACTCTGGGAGCCAATACCATCAGCACCTTGGACCAGCTCAGAGATATTTTCTATGAGCAATTTTTGAACAACGAAGATCAGTCCTTGTTATTCTAGTAACTGGTGACTATCAAGCAGGACCCTCAAGAGGCCATGACAAACTTTAATGCTAGGTTGCATATGAATTGGCAAAGGACCCAGATAATGATCCACCTGCCTCCTGATTTGGCATTCATGTTTTACCTAAAATCTATCAACGTCAACATCTCAATGATGATTCAGTCCCTCAGAGGGAACACCTTGTCGGATGCATACAACATTGTTGTTACCATAGAGAAAAATTTGATTGATGTCAAAAAGCTACCACCTCGGCCCGCAATGCCTATATTTTTAGAATTATCAACTCTCTCCCTTGAGATAGCTTCAATCAGTGCACCTACTCCTCCTCAATATATGTATGCATATCTGAACGCACTACAAAATGTTGCTTCTACATATAATTCTTCAAGGGATGAGATGAGAAATGTCAAGGAGTTGTTTCAAAGCATTTCAAATGAAATAACTACCATCAAGTGCAATTATTCCATGCCCCAAAAGCTAACTTACCAAAATTACCAAGGTGGAAGACCCCCCTACCAGCAAAACTAGGACTAAGGAGGTACACACATGATTCCACATGCTCAAACGAGTAATCAGATGGTTTTGGTACCTACTCCACTACCTAATGTCCCATCAAGTTCAAATAGAGAGTTGGTAGCAAGGAAAATAATCCCATTGATGATGTCAACCCCTAGTGCTTCCCCTGAAATAAAGCACATATGCCCTGGAATTGTCTATGTGGGAATTTACAGCAGAAGGTGGTGGAACAGTGTAGCTAAGGTGTTGTGTCAAGTTCAAGAGGTTATGCATATACCTCTCCACAAATGAAAAATGTGGTTCCTACCTCTCAAATGCAAGGGATGTCCTTGGAGAAAGAAACTAACATATCTCTCGATAATGTGCTCTTCTCATGGATGGAAGAAGAAGAGGTGGTATTTGCAAATGAAGTGTCCACATTGGAGGCCCTACAAGTACATTAAAATTATAATAATCACTCAAAGAGGAGATTCATGGGTGAATCGGTCACTCCACAGCCTAGAAGCATCCCCAACCAATCTCCTAGTTCTTCCACAGTTGCTCTACAACCACAGCCATGCAAGGAGATTTTTATAACAAGGCCTAAAGAGAAGAACTCTTTGACTCCGCCACCATTCAATGTGGTAGAAAAATTGAAGAAATCCTCTACTAATGTATCCCTTTGGGATATCTTATCAATTCTAGAGAAAAATTCAATCTTGTAGAAAGCTCTACGGGAGGGTACAAGTACAGAACCAGTAGAGTAACCATCCAAGGAAAAGGACATTGATCCATCGCCTCAGGCCAAAGTCCTTACCAATGATGCAGAGGATTCCTCAACAAAAGGTAAGGATAAATTGAAACCAAAACCATTTTTCTTAACCCTCATTGTGGGTAAAAAATTACTGCATAATTCTATGATAAACTCTAGTGCTAGCACTATGATCATTCCCAAGAAAATAATTAAAGCCTTAGGAATTAGTTGTGAACCTTAAACAAAGGGGTTATGCAATTATATGGAAATAAGGTTGATACTGTAGGTTTCATTAACTACCTTCCACTAACTTTGTTTGCCTTCCCTAGCATCACGGTAAAATAGGATACTCTGATCATTGATGTCCCTCCCATATTCGATCTTTGCTTATCCCAAAAATTTAAGGCCAAGCTAGGTGGGTACCTTCCCTTAGATTGGTCACACCTAATTGTTAGAACTAAGCATGGGGATAAGATGAAGTTGTTTTCCAAACCATTACATTTGGAACATGTAGTAGATGAAGCAATGATAAAATTTGAGGCTACCCATACCTCTATCACAAAAGAGGAAACGTATTGCACCGAGTTATTTGAGGATGAAAAAGTAACCGAAGACCACACTGATGATGAAGAAGTCCTCTTCAGTAAAAGGAATCAAGTAAGGATCAAGTGATGCCAAAGGTTGTGAAAGGTCCCCAATGTAATAACGAATCAGATTTGTGGATGTTGCACTTTGATGGAGCAAGGTGCAAAGTTGTCATAGGTTTTGGGATATGTTTGATGTCTCCATCCAATGAAGAGACTCTCAGGTCTTTTCAATTTCAATTTTCCTATTCAAAAAATAAAGTTGAATATGAAGGCCTTGTGGAGTGAATGGGTGTAAAAAAAATAATGGTCTTCAGTGATTCTGAGTTGATAGTTAATAAAGTTTGAGGTATCTTTAAGGAAAATAATTTCCACATGCAATCTTATAGACATAGGTTTTGGAACCTCATTGAAGGTTTTGAATCTTTTGATATTTAGGCGGTGCCTAGAGAGTGAAACACGGCTGCAGATTGCATGGCGATAATAGGATCCCAATTTGACCCCGCTTCTGATTTGATTGGAGATAGACACTCTATGCGAGTGATTGTCTAACCCTCAATCCCTAAAAAATGACCTGAGTTGGAAAGTGTTCAAAAGTCACGCTCACATCACCTCATTCATCCATCATTCAGGAGAATTTTCTGATCAACTCCAACCAAAAATTAAAGAAGCATATGAAGGGAAAATTATTCAGCTAACGTCCAATAAGCTTCTGAAAGGCCTAGTCACTCTCAAAAAACTATTCAATTGTGATGATGCAAGAAATGATAAGAGGAATTTTGTAGCAAAGGAAAGTGATTAAGCTGACCTTCAGGTCAAAAATGGAAGAGAGCTAAAGGTCGAGAAAGAAGTTCCTCAACATGACAAGGACAGGCTCACACACTTTTGTGAAAAGTATAAAGGAGTAGTGGCTTGGTCATATGATGACCTCAAGGGATATAATATCATAATCATTCAACATACTATAGAGATGACAAAAGGCGCAAAACCTATCCGCTAGAAGAAAAGGTTGGTGAACCCAAAGATTGAGTCTCTTATGGCACAAGAACTAAGGAAGTTGATCCGATCCGGGATCATTTTTCTGATCAAACACAGCACATGGTTGTCTAACCCAATTCCAGTTTGAAAAAATAATGGAGACATCCACCTTTGTGTTGATTTCCAAGATTTGAACCGGGCATCCCTAAAGAACCACTACCCCTTTCCTTCTATGGAGTCTATCTTACAAATAGTGGTTGGCTCAGAGATCTTTTCTCTACTGGATGGTTTCTCTGGTTACAATCAAATCTGAGTAAATGAAGAGAACCAACACAAAATGACGTTCACTACCAAATGGGGAATGTTTTCCTATTCAAAAATGCCTTTTGGTCTCTCAAATGCAAGAGCTACCTTCCAGTGAGCAATGGGTGTTGCCTTTAGAGAGCTAATCAATAAAATCATCTTGATCTACTTTGATGATCTTACAATATTCTCTAAATCAAAAGATGGCCATTTTGATAATCTTGAAATGGTTTTTCAGAAATGCCAGGAGTTTGAAGTATACCTGAACCCAAAAAATATGTCTTTGGAGTGCCTCGAGGAAAATTGTTGGACATGTAGTGTCCAAATATGGTGTTGCTATTGATCCAGATCAGGTGAAGGCGATCAAGGAACTCTCCCTTCCAGTGAACAAAAAGGGAGTTCATTCCTTTCTAGGAAAGGTAAATTTTGTAAGCAAATTCATTTCGGATTTTGCAGGACTAATTAGGCCAATCACCCTAATGCTCAAGAAGGATCAGTCATTCAAATGGAAAAAAGAAGCTAGAGAAGCCTTTGAGAAAGTCAAAGAGGCTATTGTTTCAGCCCCTATACTGGTAAACCTAGATTTATCAAAGGATTTCATAATGTGTGTGTTCAATAGTCGATCTAGCATCGCTATTGTTATAACTCAAAAGGATAATGAAGGGAAAGGAGAACACCAGATAGATTTTCACTCTCAAACCTTAAAATATTATGAGATGAAATATAATTTCATCAAGAGACAGGAATTTTCCATTGTCAAAGGCATCTTGCAGTAAGGTGGTTGTATTTGTAGTGCATTCCAATGTGCGCGAGTACATAATGGAATGAGAAATCACGAAAAAAGGGCCAACTAGATAATAAAGATCCTAGAATATGACATCGACGTCAGGCCCACAAAAACCATGTGAGAAAGAGGGTTATGTGAGTATCTAGTACAAGGCAGCGAAGTACCCATAGAAGAGGAAGAAACCATACTAATTTTGGTAAATGAACCTAAGTCCGAAGGTTGTTGGGTGGCAGACAAAATGAGATTCATGTAGACTAGGAAATATTCACTAAACCTCCCTTCTCAGAAGAGGAGATTTTATATATTACATAATAGTAGTTATGTGTTGATTGAAGGATATCTCTTCAAAAGTAACTTCAATGGTATTCTTCTACGGTGTGTGGATCGAGAATAGTCACAAAAATTCTAAGTCAATTCCATAGCAGTCCAATAGGCGAGCATTTCTCTACAAAAACCACCGTCATTAAAATCATACACATGGGATATTTTTGGCCCACGTTGTTCAATGACTCATATTCCTTGGTCAAATCTCGGAAAGAATGCCAATTCTTCATGGGAAGAAGAGAAAAATCGGCTATGCCACTAAACTCGATAGTGGTTGAAGAGCCCTTTGCACAATGGGGCATGTATTTTATCGGAATGATTAATCCCACTTCTAAAGCCAGAATAAATGGATTATTATAACCATAGATTATTTTACCAGGTGGAACAAAGCAATGCCTTTGAAGAATTCAACTGAAGTGAAAATTATAAATTTCCTAAAAGAGCTAGTAACAAGGTTTGGCCCACCCAAGACCATCATCTCTGACAATGAAAAATCCTTCCTGGGTACAAAGGTATGTCAATTCGCACTCAATCCAGGAATATTCTTAAAAAGCTCTTTGAATTATTATCCACAAATAAATGGCCTAGCTCAGTCGACTAATAAAAATTTAGTCCAACTCATCAAAATGATTGGGTCAGAGCACCAAAGAGAATGACATTTGAATCTTAGAGCAGCACTATGTGCAGACTGCATAACCCCCAAGCAGGTCTTGAATACTTCACTATATGAGCTAGTATATGGGAAGGAGGTGCTATTGGCTGTCTATATAGATATTATTGCACTACTGTTGCCAAAGTCTCTAGAAGTAGAACAAAACAGAGATATGGAGGTTTGGTTAGCTAAAGTATTAGAAGTCCAAGAAAAAAGAGGAAAATCTCTAACGGCCTTCAACAACCATCAACATGTGGTTAAGAAATGGTTTGACAAGAAGACCTCCGACCAGGGTCTTAAGCACAGATATTTGGTACTCAAATTCAACAAGAGAGCTACAAAACCTAGACAACATGGTAAGTTTGATAGTCTGTGGGAAGGACCCTTCCGCATCATCGAATGTAAGCAACACAATGCATTTGAACTGGAAAATATGGAAAAAGAAGCATTAGGAATTCTCGTCAACATAATTCACTTAAAATTGTTCAATTAGCTTTATTAACTCTTTGACATGTGTAAATATGTAAATATGTAATTATTTCCTTTTTGTGTCTTGTTCAGCTGAGCTTTTAAGTGGAACCCATGAAAAAACAGAAAGAAACGGAAATCAATAGAGACAAAAGCTTAACAAAAGGTTATATATTCATTATTTATGGTATTATGTACTCCAAAATTTATAACCCAAAATGGTTTTTGAGCCAGGATTTTCGAGTATATATATTATAAACTTTTGAGATATATATATATACAAAAACGGAGGAGGAAAATTTTCATTCATTCAAAAGGAGCTCCATCAGCAGCATCAGCAGGAGTGTCAACAACGGTTGAAGGTGGTTGGTACACTAGGTTCCTGAAGTTTGTATACCACACCACGTCGTAGAAGAGCTCTACATTTTAGCACCTCATTAGGAAGTGGCTAGCACGAGACACTCTCTGGTGTTGATCATCAATACTCATCTTGCGGAATCCACTCAAGAATGGTATCTGATGAGTCTAATTAATGACTCAATTTTGATAGGTTTTATTATCTATTTGTTGTTGTTACCATAGACTTTGACATTGGTTGTTGGAATTTTCCATGTTATTTCCTCAAAACCATAGACATTGGGCATAAGTTTATCCTTATGACTTTTAATGACATTAACATGCTATGAAAATTATCTATTTTAATTTTACATATGGATTAATGAATGTTACTTTAAGGTAGTTATAGATATGCAATTGTGTGTGCTAATGTTGTTATGTAGATATAATTAGAGCCTACAAAGTTGAGAAAGTTTCTGCTAGTTGGTTGGTTTCCAAAGAAGTCAATGAGATGATCATTAAAAGGTCAATGGAGGGAAAATCCTAGTTTAAATTAAAAAATGTAACTTCTTTGTAAATGGTCATATTTTTTGGTTGAGTGAATATAGGAGGTGTTGTTATGCTAGATCTTCATTAAGGAAAGGTTGGCTTGACCAGATTCCACGCATGCATAACCTTCTTTCCTCTTATTATGCTTTCCATAAGTGGCATCCTCCTAATCTGTTAGAGTTGAATACCTTGTTAGGTAGTTAGTAGTTTTTTTCCTTCTATAAATAATACTCAGGTACTCCTTCTTAGGCGGTTGATTGATCTGATGTTGTACTCATATTTCTAGTTTTCAAGTAATACAGTTATGTTGTTGCTCTATTGTAATCATGCTTTCAATGAATAAAATAAAGTTATAAGTTTGTTGAATTTGAGTTAGTTTAAGGGATACTCATCCAAGGGGGCCCACTTGGTGAGAATTCCATCCTTTTAGATTAGTCATTATTTTTATGTTCAATAATAGTTACAATTCTGGCAACTGTATGTTCGTGCAGCCACTAGAATTCTATTATGTGACTGTTCCTACAGCCAAAGCAAACAAAGTAGTTTCCTGTCCTTTTGCTAAGATTTCTATTTTTGTCATGCATTTCAGTTCAGTATAGTTGTTGGTTGATGTTCAATGCTTATGTTACTTCCTTTCAGGCAATTTACTTTCAGCATCATGTCTTTTCTAGTTTTAGAATGAATATGGCTACAATAGAAACCTAGTGCACATATAGTGCTGACCCATTTCAAGTTCACGTCCCTGGGTTGACAATTAAATGAACCTTCATGATGCTTAAGATAGTTATTCAGTACAGATGTCCAATCTTTGAATCATAGCTTTAAGGGCTTAGTCGTTGAATCAATAGAGGAGGCCAACATTTTTGGCGTCATTGTTGGGGATGGTGTCAAACTAGGAAGTATTTCAAAGTCATTTTTAGTTTCTTTCCTATTTTTGGTATTTTAGAATTTTATTTTCAGCATAACCTTCATTAGAATAAGTAATGACCCACTATTATTTCACCAATTCTTTGTGTGAGTTGGTTGATATTGAGTAATATTGCATGCATGGGGGTAAGAGAAGATATGCTTTAGGGAGATTCCTTCCTAATTACCCTAACCCTGATAACTAGCTAGTTGAGTTTCAAAATTTTCCAGAAGAAGAAGTGAACCCTTTCACTGATGCATTTCAAGATTTGGCCAATTTTGAAACTTCCTCTAAAGAACAAGCCGCCCAAAATTTGATTGAGAACCCATCTGCTATGATAATACATCAAGAAAATATGGCTACCCCAGCTCAGCCTAACCAGCCAACCTTTCATTTTCCTATCCCTCCATAAAATTATGTTGATAACCTCAAGAACATTCTTGCTTCAGTTCTTCCTAAATTCTATGGGCTTGTAACAGAGGACCCATACACTTTATTTTTTGAATTTGATATCCTCTGCAGAAGCTATGATTACACTACTGATACTCATAGGCTTAAGTTATTTCCCACTACTTTGAAAGAAGTTGCATTAAGGTGGTTTATGATCTAAAAAAGAAATACTATAAATAGATGGGATGAGATGAAGGAAAATTTTCTTGAGAAGTATAAATAATATTGTGGAGGTGATGATATGAGGGGAGGTGATATCTTTAGGATGTAGTAGAAGGAGGATGAGATTTTAGAGGACTGTGTTTCAAGGTTCTTGTTTTTTCTACAGAAATCCCCACATCAAGCACTCAGTGAAGAGTCTCAGAAGTTTCTCTTCCTTAAAGGAATCAGTGAAAGTTGCATTGATGCTCTAAAATTGATAGGAGGAGGTGATATCACCCAAGTTCCTTAGGATGATCTTAGGAAGATATATCATAATTACTCTAGAGTAGCTATGAAGAAAGGGAGAAGTTGCCAGTCTTTATGGGTAAATCTTCTATTAATAGAATTTCAAAGATGGAAAACACTCACTTACTATCAAACTTCAAATAGGATATCATAAATAATATGGAAACTTAGCTAGATACACTTCAAGCAAAGAAGAAACATGAGGAGGCTAAGGAAATGTTGGAAGAATATTGTCCTCATTGTAGGAAAAGGAAGAAGGATTGCAAATGTAAAATGGTGGCCAATATTGATAGCAAGAAAATTCTACCTAAATTCAAGCCAATTGAGGGAGATGAAGATCAATTTTTCTATGTTGCACAAAGAAGGCCATGGGCTCTAAGACAAGGTATGCCACCAGACCCATTATCTTCTAATGGACCTTACATGAATCCTTATGTATCTGGTAATCAATGGAAGCCCCAATATCCATCAAACTTTGGAGGTTATCCACCTCAGCCTTGGAAAAATTCTCAAAATACCTTGCCTAGTTACCAAAATACTCCACCCTCGTGGCAGCAAAACCTGGGAAATTGGCAGCAACCTCAAGGAAACTGGCAACATACATCCCAATGGAGAGGAGGGAGGCAATGGCCAAACTAGTCAATTGGTTACATGTAGCCACCTCCACAGCCTCAACAGCCTACAATAATGCCCCCTCCTAACTCAAATACTAGCACACCTAGACCTACTCAGTTACCACCTCAACCCACACCCAACCCAAATAACAAACCACAGTAGTAGCCACTCTATTATGTAGATCCAAACCAATATCCTGTCTATGTTGTGAGTTTGAGTAATATCCACCTACGTTCAAGAACCACTTTTCCATCACCTTCCATTCCTATTATCACATAGCTTCTTCTGGAAGAGGAGGAGCATCAAAATCCATCTCATGCACCTACTCAATCAAGTGTGCCTACCAATCCTAAACCAATTCAGCAGTCTAATCCAAAACCACCATTTTCTCAAAGGTTAGAAGTTGTTAAGAAAAAGGAGGAAGCAACCTTTGATATTTTGGATTAACTAAAACACATATGTGTCAAGATACCTTTGTTCCTGGCCATAAAATATGTTCCCATATATGGTAAGGCAATAAAGGAAGCATGCCTTAAAAATCCTAGGAGGAAAAAGAAAGACCCCACCACTATCCATGTAGTAGGGTAGTTGGTAGATATCATGTTTGGGAAAGTCACTATTCCTAAATACATTGACCCCAAGCAGTCTTGTAGTTGAAGACATCATAAATGGGATCCAAGTAAAGAATTCTCTAATAGACTTGGGGGAAGCTATTAATGTGATGACTAGGGATATCTTGCAACAACTAAATGTTACAAATCTGAGACCTAATCCTACAGTCCTACATTTTGCTAATAGTTCTACTATCAAACCTGATGGTGTAGTAGAAGACCTTGTTGTTATTCTAGACTCTTGGCAATATCCAATAGATTTTATGATCCTTTCCCCTAAAGGTACATTAGGAGGATATCCCATTATTTTGGAAAGGCCCTGGTTGGCTACAGCAGATGCCTACATTGGATGTCGAATAGGGGACATGACTATATTTTATGGCAGAAGTACTAAAAAAAATCTCTTTATCATTTCGCTTAGCTATCCCATGATATGGACAACCCTATCTAGCCTCATGTTGGTGAAGAATCCGAGGAGATCAATTCAGTAGTGCAACTCATGATTATAGGTAGAAGTCATTTCATGTAGCTATAGGAAGAGGATGAAATATTATCAAATATAATTCAAAACAGTTATGAAATGCATGAAGAATCACCTGCTCCTAAGATTGGTTTTGTTGGTCCACTACTGACACTTATGCCTACTCTTCCTACACCAGAACTTCCTGTAGCAATAGGTATGTCTCATACATTTCTGCCACATGAACTAAAAATTCCATGCATCAGTGAAATAGACATGGTAGATTTGATAACACAAGTGTAAGTTTCAGAAGGTAAACATTTGAACATCAATAACAAGCTTACTAAGGAGTAGCAATTGTCCCTGACAAACTTGTTAAAAAAGCATCAGCTTGCATCTGCATGGGATTACCATGACATGAAAGGATTAGATCCTAAACTCTGTACTCATAGGATCTACATCAAATATGATTGCACATCAATAAGGCAACTACAAAGGAGAACCAATCCTGCATTAAGGGAGATTGTCAGTGCTTCCATTTGGTCTCTGCAATGCACCTACAAATTTCCAAAGAGCAGTCATTAGTATCTTCTCATATATTTCACATGAGTGCATGGAAATCTACATGGATGATTTCACAACTTATGGTGCTAATTTTGATGAAGCATTGGAAAAACTAAGGAAGGTTCTGCAAAGATGTGAGGACCATAATCTATCCTTGAATAGTGAGAAATTCTTTATGATGATGTAAGGAGTAGTCCTTGGCCATTATATATCTCATAAGGGAATTCAGGTGGATCCATCTAGGATTTAGGTAATTACCAATCTCTTTATTCCTACAAATCAAAAGGACATTAGGAGTTTTTTGGGTCATGCTAGCTATTATAGGCACTTCATCAAGTATTTTAGTAAAATGGTAGCACCACTCTATAGTCTTTTGACTAAAGATACTGAGTTCTAGTGGATAGAAGATTGTGACAAAGCATTTTCTGCTTTGAAGGAATCCTTAACCCATGCTCTTATGCTCAAAGGTCCTGATTGGGAACTCCCTTTCCATATTCATACAGATGCATTTGATTATTCCATAGGAGTTGTCTTGGGACAAAAAGAGAGAACCATAGAGAATGCAATCTACTTTGTCAACAAAAACCTACAAGGAGCAAAGTTTAACTACACTGTGAGAGAAAAGGAGATGTTGATAGTCATATATACCCTCAATAAGTTCAGAAATTATATCACTGGGTATCAGATATTTGTCCATACAGACCATGCATCCATAAAATATTTGATGAACAACCCCTTAATTACAAGAAGATTAGCAAGATGGTTGTTACTCATGCAGGAGTTTGATATCACCATCATAGACAAGCCAAGGAAAACAAATATTTTAGCAGACTTTCTCTCAAGGTTGACTACATCTAAGGACACTAAAGTCATTGATGACTCCTTCCCTGATGAACATTTATTTTCCATCAGTATCCACACACGTTGGTATGCAGACATAGCAAATTATCTAGTCACGGGCAGAGTTCCCCCTCATTTCTCTCCAAAAGAGAGAAGGGTTTTCATTGAGAAAACTTTTCTTTTCTCATGGATTGTAGGATTTCTATTCTATACTGGACCAAATCATCTGATGAGGAGATGTGTAAGAGAAGATGAGACATATGATAAACTGCATGCATGTCACAATGAACCCTGTGGAGGACACTTTGCAGCCAAGAGGGCATCAATGAAGATTCTTAATACAGGATATTATTGGCCCACACTTCATAAAGATGCAGGAAAGTATGCTAGGAATTGTGATAGATTTCATAGAATGGGTCGACCAACTAAATCTAATGAGATGCCTCTATACCCCCAAGTAGTTATCACACCATTTAATAAATGGGGACTTGATTTTGTAGGTCCCCTTGACTCACCATCAAATGGTAAATCCTATATCTTGGTTTGCACTGATTATGTGACCAAGTGGGTTGAAGTTAAAGCTATGAAGCATGTCAGAGATAATAAGGTTGTAGAATTCCTCGATGAGGAAATATTCACACGTTATGGGGTTCCACGAGAGATAGTGACAGATCAAGGGGCTTAATTTACATCAACCCTTGTTACAGCATTGGTTAATGAATATAACATCATGCATAGGAAGTCTACCCCCTATCACCCTCAAGCCAATGTCCAGCCTGAGGTAACCAGTAGGGAAATTAAGGCTATTTTGACCAAAAATAGTGGCTATTCATAGAAAATATTAGGAAAATAGGATGCCAGAAGTTGTTTGGGCCTATAGAACCTGATCGAAGACAACCACTGATTTCACTCCTTTTGAATTGTTGTATGGAAAGACATCCATGATGCCCATAGAGTTTGAGCATAAAAATCTTAGGACTATATTAGATCTTGAGATAGACATCTTTGAGGCACAGGAGGATAGAATCATGCAGCTGAATACTTTGGATGAAATGAGAAATTCAGCCCTTTATCACACAGAGATAGTGCAAAATCAGAGAATCAAGTGGCATGAAAAATTCATAAAGGACAAGAAGTTCCATTCAGATGACTTGGCACTCCTTTATGACTCCAAGTATCAAGATAATGTAGGCAAGTTGCAAACAAGGTGGATAGGACCATATGAAGTTGCTAAAGTCTTCTACAATGGTGATGTTCAACTCACAACCATTGACCCTATTAGATTTAAGTTGCTTGTCGATGGTCATCACCTCAGGTTGTATAATAAGCTAGCTTCCAAGCAGGAATTCATGCAACAATTTACTAAGTACCAAACCCTTGAACTTCCTACAATCGCAGGAAGCGTGCCTAGTGTCCCTCCTTCTAGCTAATCAAGGTACGTATTCTATCATAATTAATAAAGACTTCCACTTTTGTGGGATTCAACTTAATCAATTCATTCGCCCATCCATATCCACCTTTCTCTCTCTTCCATAACTCCACCATGACTTCATTCCATCACCACTTCAATTAGTTGCTCAACTATAATTTTAAAAAGGTAATCGATACTTCCTCCACATTCTTTGCAACAAATACTCCAAGTTTTCAGGTCTGTGTGCACCAATCTATTATATTTTAATTATCTTTAGTAGATTTACTCAATTACTATAAATTAATGTTGATATTCTACATAGCATATAATTATACCATGCCCTGTCAATCATCATTACCACACAACCTGTGTAAACACATGCTCAAATTTTGGTTGGGGGGGAAGTGTGAATAACATTTCCACGTGTCAATCCATGTTAGCAAAATTTGAATTGAGTCAATTTGAATGATAGAGTGAAATGACAGCTTGCATGTGTGAAATGGCACAAAATCACCACCATTTTTCTCGGTAGTACCCTTCATTTATGATTCCTTATTACTTTTATTTCCTTCATCATAATCTTAAGTCACCAAAAAGGTAAAATTCATATGACATTGGTGTTAGGAATTCAGAAGAGTTATAGGAAGAATAAATTGGGTCTCCAAAGAAAGATTGCAGGAAAGGAAACCTTACATAAATGCTTGTTTGATTGTAGGTAGCTGAAACAATGGGAGGTTTGCTAATTATAAATGAACCCACGGTTCATGATGTGATCCTGCAAGATGCACCTTCTCAAGCTAAGTTTAGGAATTGCAGGTGACTGGATTATTTCCTGAAGCTTGATAGTTACAATGAGGACATTGTGCTAGATTTTGCACAAACATTCTCTGAAGGGAAGGCAATGGTAAAAGGGTTAGAGGTGGTAGCTATTGAAGAGAGAATTGCAGAGGTAACGGGTTTTCCTATCGATGGAGAGTTATACCCTGCTACTAGAGATGCAAGAATAGCTAGGGTTGAATTTACTAAATATGGTGACCCTCCATTAGATTTGGATAAGTAAGGTACGAAGAGAACCTCTTTGCCAAAGTCATGGAAACAAGTAGTTGTCCACATTGTGAAGTACATTACTTGTGAGGTCCCCCAGTCAAACCTCCATTCTATACACTTCAAGCTCTTGAATCATATGAGGCATGGGAGAAGAATGAGCGTACCTAATGTGTTGTATCATATCTTGGTTGACAATCAAAAAGGTAGGGATAATTTTGTCGCTCACCATTGTTTGATAAAATTATTAGTAGAGAAATCTTTGCAAGAGGTATTCGGTATGACATGGAAGGAATTTGTAAACATTGATTAGTTTAGACCAAAAAATGTGTGATCTAGAGATCTACCTCAACCTCGTAGGGTTAGTAGAAGGAGTGTTGTTGAAACCACTCCTGGAGCCTCAACTTTTGGTGTAAACCCTTGTATAAACCTTCCTGTAGCCAAACAAGCTATAGAAATTAGTTCTTTTGAGTCAAAAAATTGAGAAAAAGATAGTTCCTATTCAAAATCTGATGTTGATGTTCTTCCTAAAACCCCAATTCAAGCTAGGGCCACCATTAGGAAGGAGGCACAAAAGAGAGGCAGAAATGAGGAAAGGGAAATCCAAAAAGAAAATGGCAGAAAAAGTAACATCAAACTCTAAGAAATGGAAGGTTGACATTGTCCTTCCTACAGTCGAAGAAAAACATGAAATCCCTCCTAAGAAATCAAAGATAGTCGGGTCAACCATTGGTATGCCTCCAAAGAGAATCCTTGGGCTTCAAAGAACATCTAGGGAGGACACAGAAGCCCCTATGGGGCAGGAGAATGTTGAAGAAAAAGATATTTTTGAAGAACAAGTAAATATAAGGTTAGCAGAACTTGTTGTTATTGCAAAATAGGTTGAGATTCAAGAGCATGATGTGAATCAAGAACTCCTGCAACAAGAGAAAGATTTCTTGCAGCAAAAGCAAGAACCTCTATAGCCAGAATAGGGTGAACAATCAAATTCACTGCAGTTGGTGCTATATGAACAACAAGAATTGGAGCTAGGGAAGATTTTGGTAGGAACACATAAACCCCCTGATTTTTCATGGAATCTTGTAGCCATGAACCTATGGAGTAAAATGAAAAGGAGAGAAGAGGAATGGAAAAAGTAAAAATGCAAGCTAAAGAAACAAATTAAAAAGAAAGATGCAGAAATTGAAGAAAAGAACACGGAGATTGTTGCCTTGAAGGAAAAGGTGGATAATGTGGTAGCTTTATTGCCTCATATTCTTGCATGTAGAACTCCTCCCAGAGTCTATGCCCTGCATTTGAAGGAGCGAAATCTTTCCTTTAAACAATCAAGGATCATTTCAAGTTTGAATCCTTCTATTAAGACTCATGAATTTTTCCAGGCTTATCAATTTTCCCCTCCTGAAGTTACAATATTTTTGTGTGAACTATACTTGCATAATTATGCTATGTCACATGATCATGATTGGAACCCATTGTTGTGCATTGGGTATCTCCATTTAAGGGCATTTATGTCATGGATTCGGAATGAAATTAGTTGGGGACAACAATTCGGGACTTATAAGGAAAGAGAATTCAACACTCTCTTGCCCATCAGAGCTGAATCTAGTAACCCTACAGACATTTTCCAAGAAGCACAAATTTTTTATCGACCAAGCTACAATAGAAGGTTCATACCTATTAGAAAAGCAACCTACAAGGAATATGAGAAGGTGGTAGAAACTACAGAGAAATTGGTAATGGGGTATTTATCACAAAGGTGAACAGTTTGATAGATGAGTTGAAGCAGGTTGAACCTCACTCTTTGCAAAACTATGTTGCAGCATGCAAAAGAGTTGAAAAATACATATAGCTTGGAAAGATGAAGCAGCAGTTTTGGCTTCCATTAACCTTTCAACCACCTACACTATTATGGCTTGTGCCAGATTTTAGGTATTACCGATATGATATAGTTGCAGAAAGGCAAAGATGGAGCAGGTTGGAGAGAAAGCAAGGGTTCTACTAGGACCCCAATTCAAACACTGCAGAAATTGGTGTGGGGTAGCTGGAAGTTGCAGACTTCAGAGTATTGACTAGGCAAAGGAATAGTACTCCCTCTATTGGAGGACTAGCAAAACCTTAAGTTTGGGGGAGTGATGAGTCCAATTAATGACTCAATTGTGATAGGGTTTATTATCTATATGTTTTTGTTACCATAGACTTTGACACTTGGTTGTTGGCACTTTCCATGTTATTTCCTCAAAACCATAGACATTGGGGATAAGTTTATCCTTGTGAATTTAATGACATTGACATGTTATGTGAATTATCTATGTTAATTTTACATGTGGATTAATGAACGTTAGTTTAAGGTAGTTATAGATATGAAATTGTTTGTGCATGCTAATGTTGTTATGTAGATATAATTAGAACCTACAAATTTGAGGAAGTTTCTACCAGCTGGTAGGTTTCCAAAGAAGTCAATGAGATGATCATTAAAAGGTTAATGGAGGAAAAATACTAGTTTGAATTAAAGAATGTAACTACCTTGTAAATGATCATATTTGTTGGTTGAGTGAATATAGGAGGTGTTGTTATGCTAGATCTATGTTAAGGCATGGTTGGCTTGACCAGATTCCATGCATACATAACCTCCTTTCCTCTTTTTATGATTTCCATAAGTGGCATCCTCCTAATCTGTTGGAGTTGACTGCCTTGTTAGGTAGTTAGTATTTTTTTTCCTTCTATAAATAAGACTCAGATACTCCTTCTCAGGGGGTTAATTGATATGATGTTGTACTCGAATTTCTAGTTTTCAAGTAATATAGTTATGTTGTTGCTCTATTGTAATCATGCTTTTAATGAATAAAATGAAGTTATAAGTTTGTTGCATCTGAGCTAGTTTAAGGGATACTCATCCGAGGGGGCCACTTGGTGATAATTCCATCCTTTTAGCTCAGTCATTATTTTTCTATTCAGTAATAGTTACAATTTTGGCAACTGTTTGTTCCTGCAGCCACTAGAATTCCATTTTGTGACTATTCCTGTAGGCAAAGTAAACATAGTAGTTTCTTGTCCATTTGCTAAGATTTCTATTTTTTTCATGCATTTCAGTGTAGTATAATTTTTGGTTGATGTTTAGTACTTATGTTACTTCCTTTCAAGAAATTTTCTTTCAGCATCATGTCTTTTCTAGTTGTAGAATGAATATGGCTACAATAGAAACCTAGTGCACATATAGTGATAACCCCTTTCAAGTTCATGTCCCTAGGTTGACAATTAAATGAACATTCATGATGATTAAGATTGTTATTCAGTATAGATGTCCAATCTTTGAATCACGGTTTTAAGGGCTTAGGGCTTAGTTGTTGAATCATTGGAGGAGGCCAATAGTACCCATGGCACCACTACATCCTTCTTAACATGTCAACATAGATCACTAGTCATTGGAAGCCCAAGGCCATACACGACATTTATCACAACTTCCCCAAGCCCACCGAGATAACACTTGGAAAAAACCTCTCAGGTAAGCTGCAATATCATCTCCTTTGGCTCCTAAATGTCAAGCAAGGAGGAAATGAAATGAGAGCATACATTAGTGTTAACTTTGTACTTATCTTCATATTCTAGGAAATCCCTACCCAATAGCAACTTTCTTGCAATAATAGCCAGAAAATGTTATTTGTCATCCGCTTTAAATGCCTACTAGAGATATCTCCTAGAAAATCTACCTAAGACTTATTGCTAGTGAGCCTAATGGGAGTATCCATTACTGCTATCAAGAAGCCCAATTACCAAGTATGATATATGTGATTATCACTAGGTCTATTTATGGAGGTAGCTGGGGTAGAATGTGTGATAAGCATGATGATTAATTGATTTGTAACCTCAAGAAAAACCCACTAGAGTTGCAAGCTCAGTGTTCTCACCAAGTTGTATTTTATACATATGATAAGCATGAGGTTGATCGATATCACTCGAAATTCCCATCCAAAGGATTGTTGCGTGCGAATTAAAATAAGGTAATCAATCAACTAAAAATTGTGGCAGGTGCAAGTGGAAATCTGCATGGTCAAGAACTAGGTATCCAGATATAAATGTTTCTCAGCCTCCAAGGATCATTTCAAATTTCTTGGTGTAATTATTACACCTTTTATCCAAATCATTTGGCTGAGGTTATTAATCGAAAAATCATGCGAAAAAATTCATGTCTTTTTTTATTCCCAACTCAATTTCCCAAGAGATGGCATCGTAGGACATAGTGGCTAAATCATCATTATGAATTTGTCTTTTCAAGAGATAAGAATTCATTCTGTATGAATGGATGAGTTGGTGATTGTATGCCAAATTTATTGCTAAAAGCAATCATTGTTGCTAACTTCAGTTTTAGAAAAAGAAACATGCATGTGAAGGAAAATCACTGAGGAAAAATAAATACACAAATTATAGAGAAAAACCCAAGTGTAATGCGAGAAGAATCAAAACAGCCAGGTTAAAATAAATAATTATTAATGATGCACTATGCTTGAATGAGTCGAACCCAAACAAAGAGAAAGAATCCATCTAAATTTTTGTTCAGTACAAAGCCTTGTATTGATGTTTTTGTTTGGGTCCCATTCATCTAACACTGGTGTGTTTTGAAGAAGGGTAATTTTGCAAAGCAAGAAAGGGATGCTTTTGGGTTGAAGCATCAGAGAGAATGGCATAGAATCCTGGAACAGCAGCACAAGAAGGTCTGGTTGTAAGCTTGTTTGACGCCATGAAGATGGCGCCATGGGTAAATATTTATAGTGACATCTCTTATGCCACACCAGGGATACCATTGAAGCCAATATGGCCCATACATGGACCATAGAAAAGATAGCCCACAAAAACAAAATCTAGATAATAAAGGAGTGGGATAATATTTACGAACCTGACCTCAAAATAAACCTTAAGAATCTTAGGGAAGCGGCATGTGAAAGAATGAAAAAGGTCAAGGAGGATGGGAATAGGGATTCTATGGTATACAGACTATGGTTCTATGGTCTCCCACAACATATGGTCCCCTTGGTGCACCATTTCTTGGAGTTGATCCATCAGTGAATGCAAAATTTCAACCCAGATACCGACATCATAGCCGCCCGAGATCTAAGGGTGGTAATTAGCGCTGATGTTATTAGGGATATGTTGTGTATCCCTATTTTACAAGGAAAGGAGGCATATGAGAGGTTCACTATGGATTACATGGAGAAATTTTGGAGAGGTATGAAATAGGCCCCATAGTTTTATAACATAGAAACGAAATGGCACAAAGATGATAAGTGTCCACTCCAATTTTTGGTTGCGCTCAATGCCTTCAACCAAGACTTGCAAGACATATTTTCTATGGTGGCTTTCATTTGAGGCATGAATAGTGCCCAAGATGTATATGAATTTCAAATCGGTTTGGGTTTCCAGTTAAGGAAATAGCATTCCCTATTCTGGTATGACTTCACAGAGATCATTTGTAAAGAGATGCTAGATCAATTCAGGGAATATCAAATGCAAGGTAAGTTTAGATTCTCTTCTTTTCTTTCTCATATGTTCTTACACCAAAACCCTAATTCATTTCAAAGACATATGAATTTATCAGTCTTCGATGAAAGTGGGGCCCATAGGCCAGTTTCTGTGTGGACCCCTCTCCTTTCCGCATCCTATGACTATTATGTATTTTCGAGTTCTTGTTTCCAATATTGCAATATTTTTATGTGGACTGAGAGGTCAGGTGTTATCATTTTTCTGCTAAGCAGATGGTATGGATGTAAAGTTTTCATCCCCCCTATGTTTGGTTCCTCGATGAGGATTTTTCATTTTTCAGGTTGCATGGTTTCACTCAAGAGCCCTGTCGGTTGTCATTTTGTTCCACTAACAAGGTGTTGGCTATTGAGGTTCATAGGCAGCTGGTGCTTATTGATAAAATTTTCTATGGGGGGGAGAATAAGAAAGGCTTCTTCAAATGCCCCTTAAGTTTTGGCACAATTATAATGCAAAGAAAGCAAACACATGGTCTACTATTAGAAAAAATTGCTCATTTGGGGCTAGTTTTAATTGAAGACAAATGGGATTACAATCCCAACAATAATTTAGCGAGCATAAAGGTTAGAGTGAAACACATCCCCCGGCCCTACTGGCAGGAACATTGGAACACTAGTACAAAAACAACAATTTATGACTAAATAAACTACTAAAAATTGCATATAAATGACTAATTTTGGTCACATGACCATTAGTATATTGTTGGTCATTTATAACGTGACCAAATTTATGACTAAACTATTTTAGCCATTTATTTAGTCATTGATTTTTAGTCATTGATTTAGTCATATATTTAGTCATTAATTTAGTCATTGATTGTTGTTAACTGGTCATTTATTTAGTCATGGTAGTCATGTATTTAGTCATGTATTTATTCATTACTTTATTCATATATTTAGTCATTAATTTAGTCATATATTTAGTCATCATTTAGTCATATATTTAGTCATTAATTTAGTCATATACTTAGTCATATATTTATTCACTAACTTAGTCATTATTTTAGTCATTATTTTAGTCATATATTTATTCATTACTTTAGCCATATATTTAGTCATTATTTTAGTCATGCTAGTCATATATTTAGTCATTGTAGTCATATATTTAGTCATTGTAATCACATATTTGGTCATTGTATTCATTTATTTGTCATACTAGTCATTTATTTAGTCATGGTTTAGTCATTTATTTGAGTGAATCAATGATTCAAGCTATAAATCAAATCTAACTTGATTAATTTGGACCTAGAGATGGTATCCATTAGAACCGTCCTCCTCCTGGTTGGGTTAAAATCAACTTTGACGAGGCAGCCAATTGTAATCCTGGGCCTGTTGGGTGTGGGGGAGTGATAAGGGATGAGAATGGCATTTTTATTTCAGTGGTGGCACTCCCCTTGTGCACCCAGACCAACCACCTAGCTGAAGCCATAGGGGCTTTCCAAGCTTTAAACATTTCTCATCGGTTGAACTTTAAAAATGTGTGGCTTGAAGGGGACTCGAACAATATCATTTAATGCATTAAGGGCCTCCAAAAGCCTTCATGGACTATAGAGAGTTGGATTAATCTATCCAAGGGGATTATAATCTCTTTTGGTAATTGTTTCATTTCCCATGCTTACCGAGAAATTAACACAGTGGCGGACTTCTTTGCCAATAAGGGAGTTCAGGCCAAGGACAAAATTACCTAGCAAAGGAGTGACAATTTGGAGGTTGATGTCACAGCCTTATTGAGGTATGATATAATTCACGGGAAGCTTCAAATTCCCCTATCAACTAATGATTATGGGTGATCAGTGTTATTTCATGCAGTCTCGGTATCGTTATTCTATTATTTCTCATCGAAGGCCAAAGTACCATAGAATTAATAGCTATTTAGATATTTTGTGCTTCACACGCTTTCTGGGCATTTTGGCCATCAACTTATTTGGTTTTCAGGAGTTTTTTATGTGGGCTTGCAACTTTGTCAATATGAGTGGTGAGCATCACCATGTGGAACCAATGCATTATGAGGAGATGAGGAGTAACACTAAGGTGTGGCAACTGCTGGAGAAGGGTGGGATTACAAATTATATTGAAAAACTCCATGGTTGGGACCAGAAGGTCACTAGGTTTTTTGCCAAGGAATGGAAGAATGGAAAAGCTAATTTATTTGGAAAAAAGGTTACCATTGATGAGTAATTAATTGTTGAGGTAAAGAGGCTTCCCATGGAGGATCTCAAGTTTTACAGGGATAGGAAACTTTTTGACCAGGCTGTGAAAAAAAAATTGAAGATAGAAAAGGAAAAAGAGGACCTGCACAAGGCTTCCAAAAGTAGTTATGACTCCATGAAGATCAAATTACTCTAGCGGGAGGTGTTGAAGGTGATCATGGAATACATTAAGTTGGATGGAAGATACACTAGGGTCTTTGGTTACCATTTTGTGCTCCTCAACCACTTTCGGCATAAGATTAGGGTTTCTTTCCCTTTCTATAATTCCACCTCTTTGAATGCCAGCCTTCAGGACCATAGCACAAACCCAGTCAGATACCCCATCCTTCATGAGGGTTTTCTTGTTTTAATCTTTGAGAATTTCAAAGCTATGATGGCTATGTCCCATTTGACCCCTTCTCCCCATTATATTTCTGCTAAGGAAAAATTGGGTACTAGTTACACCGATAAGGATGAATGGGAAACTGATTTAGAGGGTGAGGAAGGCCATCCCTCGAAGGCGGTGGGGAAGGGTAGTAGCAAAGTCAATTCTAAGACTCGTGCCCTTCCTAAACCTAGGTTTATGATCTCTAAAGGCAGAGCTAAAGTCATTTTCCCGGGTTCTGAAAAGGCTAAATTGAAGGCGAAAGGAAAATCTAGTGTCTCCCCCTAGGAGAAGGGTAAGAGAAAGGTTTTGGAGGATCCCTCTTATGAAACTAATTAGGATGATCCTCAATCGACCCCTTTGTCAAAGTATTATAGCTACCCTGCTACTGACAGAGAGGATAGGCCTCGTTATCCCAGTGATCTCAAGGTTGATGACTATTACTTCAAAGTCGAACGCGAGTTTCTTGCTGGTATCCTTGCTATTGCTCGTAATGGGTATGTGGATTTTTTCAGGTTGATGAGATGGGTATTTTTTTAGATTAAGGAAATTAAGCTGAATTAGAGGGCTATTAGCAACAAGTTGGAAAGTCCTGATGTGATAGCTAATGCAACAAGAGACAGAGAAAATTCCATTGATTTATGGACCGAGGAAGAAAAGAAATACATGGTGGACTACCTCAAGAAAATAGTTAAAGACTTGCAGCAATTTAAAAGTAACCATGATGATAAGCTTTCCGCTATGGAGGAAAATCTTAAGAAAATAAAATAGTCTATCCAGATGGTGATGGAAATGAGCCACAAGATCTTAAAATCCACCATGAACATAATGAATATGATGGCTGAAAATATGGAGAATGCTTATTAGGTAAGGACTGTTGTGGATCTAGATGTTGAGAAAGAACAAATCTAGGCGGAGGGTGTTGGGTTGAGCAAAAGAACTAGAGAGAACCTGAAGAGGAAGGCTAACAAGATCCCTGTTAACATTTAGGAGATTAAGAAAGTTGTGTTAAGTATGAACAATCTAGAGCAAGAGGCAGTGGACATCCTAAGGAATCTGGCCTAGTGGTTCAACTTTTGTTGGGATTTTGCTAGGTTTTTGCTAGTTTTTTGTTATGCTACCTTTGGGCTGGTTCTTAAGTATCTTCTTTGCAGGTAGCTTTTTGTTCTTTGTCTTGAATTGTTTCTTTCTATATTTGTCACTTCTTTATTGTTAAAAGGTTTTGGGACCCCTTCAAAACCTATTTTTTCCTTAATCAAAAACTTCAAATATCATAGATATTCAAATGTTTTTTTTGTATTGGATTAACATGAAAAAATAATATACAATCAATGAACAATTTTATGCATATAAAGCTCAAATATCATAGATATTCAAATGTTTTTTTTGTATTGCATGAAAAAAATATATACAAACAACAAACAGCTACATAACCAAAGGAATTACAAATAGCATACAACTACATAAGTAAAGATCCAAGAAATACATCCTTCACTGCACTCTTGGTTTCCATGGAAGACAAATTGAAGATAGGATACAAATGCTACAAACATTGAAGGGAGAAAAGACATGAAAATATATAGTAAATGTAGCTATATTATTTGTGGTGCATATATTGCCCGATTCGAAGTAGTCTTGCCCTCCCATTCCATCTGGATATCCCTTGAGAGAATATTGGAAAGATTTGAATGAGAAGGATGGAAACTTAGTATCTAGAAATATCACTGGTCATGGTCAAATGAAAGTAAAGAGTGTATGTTCACCTCTCCAATTTGACGAGCTGGAACCTGAAAATAAGATTTCAACGAGGATTTTAGAATATGTTTATTAAAATAAAAATATAATTATTAAAATGAAAATACATCCAAGATCTAATAATGAGCACATTTATATTTTTACAATATGGCATCATTTACCTGTTTCAACGGTTCTGTGAGATTTCCCATTACAGATGCTTAAATCGTTAATGATGTAAAAAAAAAATGAATTTACTTCTACATATACAAAATCATCTCAAATGCAATGGCAAATAAATTAGAACTCATTCTTCCAAATATTATAGGAGAGGAACAAAGTGGGTTCATTTCAAGCTCATCAATTCTAAATGAGGTCATCATTACTCAAGAAGCCATTCATTCTATCAACTACACAAAGAGAAGTAGTATTATCATGAAGTTAGACATTAAAAATTGTGGAGAAAATTCTTTTTTTGCAAAAATTGGTTGGATTGGATTTACAGCCTCATTGCTACCCAAGGTATTTTGGTGAATCCTTTGAAACACTCAAAAACTCTAACAATTCACCTTGATGCCTGAATCTAAAATCTTTCTTTTGTTGATTTTGCATCAAATCCTAGCTCTTGTCACTGATGTATTTCAAACAAACTAATCTTCATCATCTTAGCAAACTTCATAATGCCGCCTCCATAACAATCTCCTTTGGATAAAATCAAACCATGGACCTTGGAACTCTTTGAATGAATGGAAGGGGAAACAATAACCTATCACTTCTTTCCATTAAAATCATACTTTTATAATGAAGACAATTTTTAGGTTGTTGAGTTTTTGCCAACACGTTAATATTGCTTCAGAACTAGTAATATGTCAAAACTCAGTAAGAACTCACAATATATACAATAGGTTATTGTGGACAATACATCATAATACATCATAATTCATACATGTTGCATTACTATGGAAAGTATTAAATGATGATTTTAATGAAGAACTTTAAATTAAACCATGAAAATGTGATGTATTGTGTTATATAAGCATATTTTATTCACCATAATGTTGAGTTTTCACCAACACATTAATATTGCATAGTTTATAATGTTACACTGGAATGTCAAGTTAAATGATTTTTGACACAAGTTCTTACTAGTTCAGAATAGTCTTGTAAGTTGTCTTCAGAATTGGAAACCATTAGAGGTTTGTTAACATTAAAAACTATCCATAATTGACATGATCATTATGCCAGTAGTTCTGATGGGAAAATAAACTTTTAGATCTTTGAAGACAGAGAAAATTGATTAAAGTTGTATAATTGAGCTCCATTTAGTAATACTTACTGAGGTTATATGATACAGATTGTACTAGATGGGATTTTCATATTCAAAATTGGTGGTAATTCAATGTTTATTTTAGATTGTGTTTTTTAAATATTAGGCACCATTGACACAGAGCTAAGCAAGTTGAGGGAAAAAACGTTTCTAGATTGTTGGTTGAAAAGTGTTCCCTATCTTTGATAATGTTGTTAACTAGAAGGTGGTAATGTGTAGTTATCGGCAATATTTTTGTTATAGTTAGGGTCAAGAAGGTTGTTGTGTCATGGTACATTGATTAGAAGACAATTATTGTACGGTATCCTAAAACAACCCTCTTATATTTGAGTTTAGAAGATTATTGTTTCATTATTCATAATGTGATAATTAATCATCAAGTTTAGCTTTCTGGTGGTAGATTTTATGCTTGAAAATGTGATGTGTTATGTTGTATAAGAATATGAAATAATTGATAGATTTCTAAAAGAAAAACTTAAGGAAAGTAGCACAAAACCCGAGGGAAATATCCTGGACATTACATTATGTAGGAACTAGACCATTAGGTTATATTTTTCATAAATATCCGTTGCCAAACCTAAAATAGTTAAGAATGCAAAAATCAACTTTATTAGATCAAGGAAGAGTAAAACCTGGTCATAGGCCTCATGGAGTCAGGTGCTTCAGCATTGTCAAATTATCCTCCACAGGCATGGTACTTCAAGGCTGTTGTATAGACATCTAAATTTATCTTTTCCATATTATATATTATCTATGCAGATGAAATATACCCATAAAATTATACACCACTCAAACCAAATATTAAAATAACCAAAAACCAGAAAAATTATGGCCAATTCTTTATAAGAGCATGGATTAGAAAAAATACCTTGATCTTAAGGTGAAGAGGTTGCCACCGTGACCGAAAAATCAGACATAAAGATGCAATTAGTAAACACCCTTCAAGACATATCTCTCAAACAAACTAGAAAAACAAAAATTAAACCAGATCTTGAGATTCCTTCCATAAATAAAAAGTATCACAAATGATACAAACTATTATGCTTTCTTGAATGTAATTTTACAACATTTGCATCAAATATAGGATAATTATAGTGTGTGACACAAATGCAAAAAACCACTAAATCTTCAAATTATTTCTGTTAAGAAGGTAATGCAATAGATTATCATAGCAAAATGAAGGAGATAATAGCAGTTGTTATGAATGCCATGTGACTCGATATCATGCACAAAGAAGATGTAAAATACCATAGAACAGAGTGAAAAGGGGTTAAAGTCAATGAGATTCATTGAATGTCAAAGAGAATTATAATTATATTAGTGAAAGAACAAGATTGTAATAGTAATGAAGCAATGGAAAGCAAGAATAGTGATGTGCAACATCAGGATCATTGTCATAAAGGATGAAGATCAGCTTACCATATAGTATTAACAAAATGGAGGGTCCAAAAATAGTGGCATTTATGTCACAAAGGGATAATGGTTGTTGAAGCCTAATAATAGTGATTTTCAACGAACAATACCAATCTTGATAACAATGATATGAAAGAGTTGGAAACAATATTATATCCTCCAAAGTAAGAGAAAAGTATTGTCAGAAAATTAGTCCATGCTCACAAGAAGCATATAATAAAAAGTGATATCATATTACATAATATGGTCAAAATACTAAAGAGTTATATCTGTCATAAGAAAACAACAAAGATCAATATAAGAAGGCATCATCTGAGTTTGTCCTTTTTTACAACTTCATGTTCTTCAGATGTTGATGATGTTCTAAATACAATCTCTTTTACATAAATCTATTATAATTAAGTAAATGCAAATAATTGCAAGAGAAATTGTTCTAAGAGATGTGAACCATTTCCATCATTTTAAACAGGGTCAATGTTATTGTGGAGAATATTGGTGGTGCTAAATGAAACAATCTAAAAAATAGGCTTACACTATAATAATTTGCACTACATCAAACATCCAATAATAACGAAGGGACATCCACCAAAGCATAACAGTGGGGAATTTTTTGTCATATGTTGTAGTTACAAGTGCCCTGCTAGACATATGTGAAAATATGGAAGCATAGACAAGGCAAGCAAATTGTTTCCAAAAATGCCTCAAAGAAATGTGATATCATGGAATTTCATGATTAAAGGATATGTTCAAAATTGGTTTTTCTGAAAAGTCCTTAGAAAAATTTAAGCAAATGCAACAAGTGGGTGTAAAGCCCAGATCCTCAACCTTTAATCTATTCACAATAAACAAAATTAAATTCTAAAAATGCTAAAAAGGTGTTCTGACCTGATCAAATTAAATAATATTTATAACCACACCTTCCAACTACAAAAAATAAAAATCTAGTCAACAATTTTCCCTTTCCTTGCTCGACAGCTCTGCCCTTGGCTTTCCCCTCTAGAAGAGCCTTTCTATCCTTATCTATCTTCAACTTTGTCACCACAACCTTGGATGGGTGGATGCCAACATTCACAATTGCACCTGGGCACCAATACAGGAGAATTTGAAAACCAAAAATAATATTTAGTATAAATTTAACTTATACCCAATGCATGCCATTAGTATATATTTAAATCTCCAAATAATAGCATCAAAAAAAATTCTAGTGCTTCCTCACCATTGACTTTCTCTTAGGTGATGTGTTTAATATGGATGACCCATTTCCTTCAATAAACTTGAACCACCTTCCCCTCCCTTCCCTTGAATGTCCCTCTTACAACCTAAACTTCACCATCCTTTTTGATTGGCACAGAACGAACCTGAAAAACATTGGTAACATTGGAAACAAAAAATAAAATAATTGAAACCTTTGTTTTACGGGATGCAAGTTGAGAGGTTAACCATTCTAAAAACCAAAGAAAATAATTACACACTAACATAGTGTTTAAACAAAAAGAAGCACATTGGCATAGTGTTGAATGCAAGTGGAAAGTGTCAAGCCAAATTTTGGCATCCTACTTGCCCATGCCAAAATGTGGAAGCATATACAAGAAACATGAATTATTTAACACAATTCCTCAAAGAGAAAGAGATCTTCATCTCTTTTTTTTTAATCTAAAATCCTATAAACAACATAAAATAGATTTTTTAAAAGGCTTTCCAACTTTCAAGTAAATGCTATTGGTAGGTGTGAAGCCAAAATTTGCAACATTTTTCAACATCTTTCCTACTCGTCACTTTGGAACAAGGATCCAAGAAAATCTATGTAGATAGCTTTGATTTGGCTGATTCATCCATTATAATATGATTAAAAATATCTACAAACATGCCTAATAGTAAATAACACCGATTTACATACCTAGATTTGAGTGAATAGTAAAAAGCTCCAACATCAAGTACCCATTCAAACAAGAGTTGTAGGGTAGTGAAGTTACTGCCAAAGACTGGTAGAATAGTATATGATATTCAGATATACAAAGAAAAGGAACTAGACCAATGCTAATGCTTTCTAATTTCCAAATAAATTACTTCAACCATATGCAGGTCGATAATCAAGCCCTACATCCCAATTAGGTTAATCTTGTAAAATGTTTCACTAAATAAATGTAGATTTCAATAATAAAAGAGACAATTATGCCATTGAGTATATAATCCTTCCTCACCTCCATCCAGTGACGACTACAACAGTGAGGTGTGTCATTGTGTTCATATTTAGAGTAGTATTTTTGTTTCCAAAAAGGATGAGCTTTGTACATAATTAGGCTAGCTCTATTTGCTAGGATCTGGAAGACAATTATTAAATTATTTTAGTAAAATGAATATCTAAGTAACCATGTCTAAGAATGAGTAGTTGTCATGATGTGTTTTAGGAATGAAACCCACCTGGAAGACAACAAATTTCAAAATCAAGATCATATAACAATAGTTTGAATAAAGGACCACTCTTTTCCATCTCATTTACTAAAATCAAAATGTTATTTGGTAGTCTTAGGAAATTCAAGATATATATTGGGACTGATGTACGACTTTGAATGGGTTCTACCCGATGTTTTAAGAATTTTTTTTGTTAATTTGATATGTTATTTGGTAGTGTTAGGAGATTCATGATATATAGATTTGGACTATTATAGGACTTCTTAAATGAATTGGGTTCTACTGCTATTTTAAGCTAGTTTGTTTCAGTTTTTCATTTAGTCTTTTCCCATATAGTTTCTCTATGCTTTTGATATATTGTGAAATTTTAGATGAGGAACAACTCTTCTCTGAGGCGGAGAAATTTAAATATATTTTTCACTTCCTTTCTTGATTGACATTACATAAAAATCATACTAAATTTAGCTTGATTATTGTATTATCCTATGGCAATTTTATAACTTTGAGATTTGTTATTTCTTGTACTAAAAAGGTTGAGAAAAGAATAGTATCACTTGCAACTAGCATCAAGTATTCCTTTTTCTTCCATTCACAGCCCAAAGCTCACAAGTTTCCCTTTCTTATTATTTCTCAAGTAGCCTTAAGATATTAACACTCATAATGATGAAAAGATATGTACTAAGTGATTTTACTTCCTTGAGTTATCTTGTTGATTTAAACCATTGGATTTAGTGACCATTGATTGAGACTTTTGAGTATAAGAGTGGTGATACAACTACCAGTTCACACTACAATATCATCTTTGAAGCCATACTTATTGTTTTCAGTATCATCTCCTAGTTACTTATCGAAACAAAAACTTTGGCTTGTCCAGTTTGACATATTCTTAGCTTTTTTTGTTGTTTTGTTGAATGGATGAGCTATTGCCCTGCAAGTTTGTTGACCTTGTGTTGGTTTGGCACAAAAGTGATGGTTGTCGGAGATCATCTTTGACAAAAATATTTTTAACATGTTGGCTATAGCTTTGATATGATCTTGTAGGTTATATTACATAGGGCTTGTGATACAAGGGCCTACATGCATCCTTACTGAGCTCAAACTATTTTGGTCCTAGTTTAGATCCTGAGCCAAAATCAATTCAGGTTCAAGCAGGGCATGTCATGTGCCTATCCATTGGCCTAGGTACATCTGAGATGTATTGGGGCCAAATGGTCTTGACCAGGGATGCTCCCAAGGAAAACCTAGGAAGGAACTCAGTGAACTAGGGAGTACCCTCAAAAGCCAGGGAATTTAAAAAAAATAGATTTTTAATTAAAAACACATAATAAGTTAAAAAAAAGATAACCCACATTAGATAACCCTAAAAGTGCATTTTTTGAAAAATTCAGAGCTAAATCATGACAAGGAGCATGACCTATGTGCTACCTCTAGACACCTCAAGAGGTGATTCCCTTCAATCTTGATGGGGGTTACTTACACCAAACCCCCCCTGCATTGGTTTTAGAAAGAAAAAAACAAAAGTTATTTTGGGTTGCACTAGACAGAAAAATAGTATTTTTATCTTGATATTTTATCTGATTAAATCCTAAGTAATTGAATAATGAATTTCGTTAATACTTTTGGTTTGCTGACTCAATACCAATTCTAAGTAATGCTAACTATGATATAAAACCATTTTGACTTATCTTTAAAAAAAAAATTTGACAAGTGACATTGCATTATCAATTCATTTTGTGAAAATTATATGTGTCTTATATATACACATCCAAACCTGAACCGGTAACATAGTTGTGCACCAACAGTTTTCCAACACTTACCTCACAGTTAGCTAGCTCAGATTTTTCCTCCATTCTTTATTTATATATATATATACAAACCTGAACTGGCAACATATTCATGCACCAAAAATTTTCTAACACTCACCTCATGGTTAACTAGCTCAAATATCTCCTTTATTTCATCTCCTACATGAACTTATATGCTACAACACAATATCAATTAGCACAAAAATGAAAAGAAAGAGTCAACTCAAAATGACAAGTCCATGACCAAAAACACACTAGAAATCATGATTCATAATCTCTCAAAAGGGATAATTTGTTTTACATTAGCAAGATTCAAGACCAAGTTGGAAAACTATGGACTAAAATGCAATAGCAAGGGGCACTTTCACTTTTGAGAGTTTACACTATTAGAATTGCTCACATCTCTCAAACTCTATGTTATTTTGTTGTTGTATAACATTGTTGAATTTCATAATCAGTTCTACCATACACACATTAAATTCATTTCCCCATGTTCTAAAAATCTAAGCTCAAATCTCCCTAATGAAGTTGTGTTAAAATTTTGATTTCATGGAAATGATTAATACATTCTCCAATGAAAAGATGAATTTTAAGTTCTGGCACATAAGATCTCTAGGCAAGGATTGATATTGTTAGATATGGAAGTGTTTATCCTTTTTATTACTATCTTAGATGAATCATTGCCTAAAGTGTTTCCTTACTATGAATTTGATTATCATTATATTGTAAACTATAAAGCTTGAGTGGCCCTAATGGTGAAGCCTTGTGTACTCCATAGAGGAGTCATAGGTTCAAATCTAGAGGGTGCTACGGTATTTAGGTTTAGTTTGAATAGTATATGAGGTAAATGGAAAAAGAATCATCTTGTAGGATTCTACAAGTGAAGTCTCATACACTTTGGTGCCTACCCTATAAATGACCTAAGAGACTAATTTTACCTTAAGAAGTCATTTTTCTTTTCCTTTTTTAATTTTCCTCCATGCATGATTGTGACTCTCATTATTAGATCTCATATGTTAACTCTATCTTACTTGTAAGTTGAGAAATCTCATGGATGTAATTCCTAAGTCATTGCCACACCTGTGATACACTGTTACCAAAATCCATCATGTAATATGATGTTATGTACTCTTGACATGAATACCTTCCTTTTGGCATATGTTTGCTCTGATATTGCTATTTATAGTTATGGTTGGTTTGCACCTTTGACTTACAAAGATCCAAAATGTAATAGACTGAAAACTACACTTGGAGTCTTGGCTAACACAAACAAGAACACATAATTGTGCACAAAGACAAAAATATCAGAATACTCTTAGTAATAGATGTATATCAATCACAAAAAACAATGTGGAAATTAATTGTTAAGTGGCGCTGCTAGGCAGCTTGCATAAGGATTTGTCAAATTTCTCCACTGCCTCTGAAGACCTTGCCTCCACCAGTGGGACGGAATCAATAGGTTGGGTGAAACCTTTGCCTCAATGGCATTGGATACATGACCTCAATACATTAGACTAGAATCAAATGTTCTCACTAGTTAACTTACAATGTTCTTTGAGGCAACATATATCAGCCATAAAGTTTGCAATCTTTGGAAACCTGCAAGGATCTTGTGGAACATTCTATGAAGGTTATTTCCATGCAATAATATCATTGGACATTCTAAAAAAGGTATGCATCTCATTTTTTATAAGGTTTTACAGTAACATTTTATATATCGACTTTAAAGCTCCAACCGTAACCAAAGCTAGAATATTTGGATAATGATGATGTTCTAATTTTTTACCACATCCTAGTTGACAAGTGATAAACTCCCAGTTAGAACACCTACAAGCTAGACCATGAATTACTAGAAGATAAATTTAAATATATTATTATCACTGTGCTCTACTTTTTTGGTTCTTGATAAAAACAACAAGGCACTATGCATGTCGAACACAATGTTCACTCACACTGCCAAAACGTAACCTGTAAATTATGAGATTCAAATCATTAACCAAATTCATAATAACTCTTGGATTTTTATATTATTAGAAATCAATTAGATAATTGACATAGAAAATGACAAGTACATCATAGTAGAAATTGAATAGATAATTGACATAGCAAATGACAATTACAACTACTATGCAGAGTGAACATTAAATCTAGAAAATTGGCTTGCAATAATACCTCTTAATAGTTCAATTTCCACGATGCCCCAACACTATCATATCAGCATTGTAGTCCTTCATGGTATTGCAGAGGATGTTCCTGGCATCTCTAGTCATAGCCTTTGTCTCTGGAACCACCTACGATAGCAGCAAAAATGGTGCGTGAAACTCCAACAAGGAGACCCAAAAGGATGAACCTTAACCTATATTCTTTAACTATTTCACCTTATTTTATTCACTATAATTGTAGTCTTAAAAATTCTCAGTGGTCATTGAGCTAAGCTACTGGATTCTTTTAGTGCCCTTAAAACTGCCAACTTTTCAATTGACAAGGAAGGATCTTCTTCCTCTGAACTGTCTATTCAAAGGGTCATCTTCTTTAAGGCTTTTGAGAAAATATTTTAAAGTTCCAAAGGAGATTAGTTTTCAAAAAATTGTTTCCACAAATGAAAAAAAATTGCTTGTGTAGTTTTTAATGTGCAGTCAACAAGTATACCCAAAATGATGAATCTTCATACAATATGATTAAGATTAAGATTCTTGTTTTTCTCAGATTGTCGCTTTGCATGTCTTTTCTATGGAAATTATAATTCATTAGTTCCTTAATTTATCTCCTTTCCTTTTGTAATTTTTGTTCCCGATGTTGCTTTATGTATTTTTTTTGGCTCTTCGTTTAGGGGGTGCAATTCAGGTAAGTTGTGGAGGAGGAGAGACAGAGGCTTTAGATGCATATCTTGACATATTTTCAGGAAGCAACATCTAAAAAGCTTAAGGAAAAGGATATAGAGGTGGAAAACATAAATAAGAAATATGCAGAACTAGAAGAGAAGATGAAGCAATTGAGTTTGGAAGTAAATGCATGGCAATATCGAAAAAAATGCAGTGAAACTTTGCTTAATACTCTTAAATTCAATCTACAACAAGCTTATGCCCAAAGCAGGGAGAGTAAAGAAGGATGTGGAGACAGCGAAGTGGATGATACAACTTTGGAATCTTAAATATTCAACACATTTGGGTGCAAACTCCCATGAACTTGCAATATGGAGAGCAGGGCCAATAATTCAACATAAGGTTAATACGTCTTTATTTGGTGCTTGGATAATCAATTGAATTGGAATGGAGTCTGATCTAGTTTTATTGTACCATTTAAATGAAAACTATAGATGAATTGACAAATCTCCACAAGATATTTTTGATAGGATCATGGATTATGTTTATCAACAACTGGATTACATCTTGATACGAGCATAAATTTTGATTTGGTCATGGAACATCTAGACATATTGATTATGACAGGGGGTAATGACAATGGAGAAAGAGATTTATGAATAACCAACCTTATTAAAAGATGAACATGTATAGCACATCATGCTGATGCTTACAGCTACTTAGATTTAAATAGTTTAACAATCTGATGGAAACACCAGGTACAATGGAAGGAGGTACTAAATGCTTACAAGAATTAGATAGCTTTAAAATGTCCTTAAAGGTGCAAAATTCTCAAGCACCAGAGGCAAAGAGCACAAGACAATCACTAGTTTATAATCTAAAGAGTGGAAACTAAATTCTCATTTTGAACTTCAAAATCATATCATTTGCCACGGTTAATATTGTGAGCATTATATTTTTGGGAAGATTGTATTTTTCTCGTTTTGACGATATTTCATGTCAATTATATATGTCTTGTGTGTCATGGAATATTTTTGATAAGTTATTCCTGGTCAAAGATAAATGCAAAAAATTGGACCAATGCTCTTTCAAAGACAGATGAATATATTTATTTTAACAATTATTCAAGAACAATTACCAAGCAAAAGTATCAATTGAATGTATCTTATATAGTCATCATGTGCTTAAATTCCAAAGGATAATCTAGAAGCCCTAGTTCATATCAGACGCACCAACTCCTATCATATAACTTGTGCCTAAACAACTATAGGAATTTCAACTGCCATAACCTATTTCTAGAAAAAATCTCAAGGGCACACCATTTTGAGAGTGATGAGCCTACATTGTGCGATTCCACCTGAATTTTGGCAATTATTCCAATTAATTAGACCTTTCATATGCTCATAGAATCTTGAGATAGATAAAGGTAGTATTTTAGGTGAGTATATATCCAAAATAAGTAAGGTGGTTTGACATCATTGGTGCAGAACATGTTCTAAAGTATGATGTGTTTTGGTTAGATTGAATATATTTTGAGTAGTTATGGTTTTGGTACTTCTTTCTGCACTCTGGTTATTTCTACTTAGCTATGCCAAAGAGTGAATAGAAGAATTTTTTTAAAGTGATTAATTGTTTTCAGTAGGATGATTGTTTGATGAGCAAGATGACTCTTTGAACTACATTTGTATTTTTAATTTTCAAGGATGGTTAGTTAAAACCATCCTAAGATTGGCACCTCACTAACCATTTTGGGGGTCATGGGTCCCTTATCCCAAGGTATTTTAGCAAAAGAAAAATTTCACCAAAATTTTCTTGATAATGAGTAATCAAGCATTTTTTACAAATCAATTATGTTATAAGAAAGACAGTTGCAAATACCAAATGGATGAGAAGCACTCTACTTTTAAGATAGTGTGCAACCACTAGTACAAAAAAATAAAACTTATCCACTAGACGAGTTCATGGCCACACCAACTATTAGCGGAACTCTTGCTAAAGATATAGGATCTTTAATATATCATTTAAGTCAATGTAACCAAAAAAAAATGATAATTTGTTAGCAATGAAGCATTTTTTGTAAATTAATCATACTACAAGCAAGAAAGTTGCAAATCTCACACGACTGAAAAGCAGGCCCCATTGAAGAGACTGTGTGTTTTACATGTTACAATTTTCTGAATATATTGCTATATATTGCTAACCAAAACAAAATTCAGCAAAGAGAATATCAACAAACAACATATTTTTATACTTTCACATTAATTAGATCAAATTCAGTACAAACAAATTCTTAAATTTGCACTCTTGAAATGTAACCTGTTAAGTAGAATTTGTTCAGAAAGAATAATTTTGCATTGTCACAGACCTTGATTTTATGTTGCATGGGTGAGCAGAGATCCTTCATTGTAGAGACTCCAAGAGATTTTAGGGCAGCCAATTGTTCAACATCCAATGTTGTGCCAAAATATGATATGGGGGTTCAGCATACAAGTAGCAGTCTGACTTGAAATTCAATCAATACCTACTAAGGTAGTTAGCTGGATAGATATCTCTAGAAGCAAAGCCAAAAGCATTAATGCACTCTAACTTTGTGTGGGAAGTCATGATTGATTTTATATCAATATCTCTCATCACAATTCCTCTATAGGGCACAATCCTACTACACATTAAACTTACAGCCTTGGACATTGATGATGTGCCTTTAATGTTTTTGAAGGTCACATCTTCTATTTGCACTGCTGAATTTTGTATGAAATTATATCATATTAATTCTAGACTTAAAAAGATACAAAATATTCATTTTGAACTTAAATAGTATAGATAATATCAACTTCACCTAATTTCCACGGGAATCACAATAATACTGATCTATAACTATGGGGTTTTCAACATTTAGAACTGTTATGTCTTTAAACATAACATCTCTCACATACCCTGAGCCACCTTGCATATCCATAAAATGTTCTCAGCTCTCTTTAACCAATTTGGTATTGAATTTATAAAAGAATGAGCGCACATTAAGAAAAAACCATCGAAACTTCAGTGGGTACCATGTAATAGTTTAAATACATTAAGATTTATTTATTCTTGTATGCCTATAAAAAATGCGTTCAGGATATATAAGCAAATATAATATCGTTGATGAAATTGGTTTTTACTAACTTCATTATCAAGTATCAAGACATGTGAAACTAATTTAGTAATTGATGTTTTAAGTTAAACAACTTGCCAAGTCTTGATTCTTGTTCCATTATCTGTTCAAGTAAATACAATGTTATGGACATCGAATTTTTCCACTTTTGATTCTTCCCCATATTTTCTTAGGCTTCCAATGCTGAAAAAAACAAAAGCATAAATACATTAAATTCATCCCTTAAACTGATGCAATTTCTCATGATTAAGTCCTTGAATACCTAATGCCATGGTGATCTTTTGAATATCAACATTGGAGGATCCAGATACAATGGAGATAAAATCATCCCCTGCTTCATAATCAATAGTAATCAGAATTAGTACAGGTTATAATAAAATATAGATCTTTCTCAATTCATTAAGACCATTGTAATATATCTTCTTATAACTAGCATAGCTTAGATATCTAACAACTATATATTCAAGGCCTTATCAAGGCAAGCCTATGACTGTATAGGAGGCCTTGTCAAGAGAGACCTAGAAAACAACCAAGAATGTTTCATGTTATAAATTGTATATCATACACTACAAAATTTTAGGTTATACAAACTTTTTCTCTCTATATTTCATAAAAAAAATGTATTTTAGACTTTGCAACCTGTTCCAATGTCACTGTTACTTATTTGGACATTCTTGGCTCCTTGGAGATGAATTCCATTTGTGTTAGGGCTCTTCTTAGGAGCTTTTATTGTTATCCCCATGACTTGGATTTCTTTTGAGTAAATTAATGCAAGGTGCATTTGTTGACTATTCCAAAATTGCAAGTTTGACACTACAAAATTTGTGCATTTCATCATAGAAACTGCCTGAAACATGGATAAAAAATACCTAATTTGTCAAAATTTCCTTCAAAAAAATGATACTATTGCATTCTATCAATAGATTAGTAGTTTTTTTGGGTTTAGATCCAACCGTGGGTGCTTGCATGCAAGGCTGCACATGAACACAAGGAAAAGAAAAAGTTGTCAGAAAAATATATACACTTTATAAAATCTAAAAACTAGTTTACCTCAACCAAGACAATTTCTCTTACATAATTGTCATTCACTTTACAACATTTGGACCACCAAATATAGCCTTTTCCATCTATTATGCCTCCACCATCTATGGTAATGGCTTGAGATGCCTAAGAATTGAATCCATAGAGTCCTATCATTCCTATTCCATGCAGATGGTGCCATTGGAGCCACTATTTTCCCTACAATTTGTGAAGCATTCCATATGAAAATCTATCCTGCATTTTTATCTCAAAGACTACACATAAAAACAACAATTAACTATATCTCTTCTTACATGGACTGAAATGTGAGATTTGCAAGGGCCTGAAAATGGGATGGGACTCGATAAAAATGTGTATCTCCTTGGCACCACTACCATTGCATTATAAGGTGCTCTGCATGTTGCTTTCCATGTTTTGAAGAAGGCTTGCAAAGCCAAAGAAAGATTTAATAGTAAAGTCTTCAATGGTGATAAGTTAAAAAAAAATTAGAACTTCATGATAATTAATTACAAGGTTATCATCTCATGAACCATCACCAACTGCTCCATATTCCATCACATTGAAATTCACTGAATGGCCTTGATAATTTTTCTTCCTCCTTTCATACTATGTTGTTCTTCCACGAGGATAAATTATGTGGGTAGCCAAGTATGAATCCACAAATAGAAGAACCAAAATAATTGCAATTGTAAACACATTCTCTAGAGTCCTCATTTACTTCGGAATACTTTTGCTAAGTGGAGGATGCAACACATCCATGTCTCCTTTGCTAGTAGAATAGATAAATATCAACTACTCTTGTCTCGTAATTCCCACAAAGCCTCTAAGAATCTATAGACAAACATCAATTTCTATGCGCTCTCTTGCCTAGTAAATGCTCACAAAGCCTCTAATAATCTATAGACCTAGCTAAATCCCCAATCATAGAGCGCCAAAAAACCTTGAGACAATATTTGGCTTAAAAAATATGCAACTTGTTCTAACCCTAGTCCAAAATAAATCTATCCAAACAAATTCCAGCAATTTTATTGGTTGAAAAAAGAAAGATTAATCATTGTTTAATGTTTGAAGATCCGTTATAGTTCTAGGGAGGAACTAATAATGTATATACTCAAGAGAGGTAGTGATTTTTTGTTAATCAGTATCAAGCCACCTCTGCCCTGCAAGGTTGGAGAACTATCAATTATTTTGCACCATCTAAATTATTTACAAAAGATTTTGGGAAAATTTCTCATCCTTTTACCATGAGCTAAAGACGCTTGTACTTTTAAGTTAACCTATTTGATTAACCACTTGAATATCCCTAATTAAATGCAGAGAGACATTTTTTTTTCATTTGACAAACCATGTCTTTGATTATCCCTTCTTAGTATCTTACTTGAGATGCATATTGATTTGGTTTTCCACAGTTTTATAAAATCATATATTGTTGCAAATTGGTCTTATCTTAACAACAGATTGATCAAACCCTCACTAACAGAACTTTATCTCAGAACTAAACATAAAAATACATCAAACTCAGACATATAACACTATAAAGAGCGAAGGAAATATTCAATAGTGATCTTCAAACCTGAAATGTCATATTGTGTGAAGCAGGTGCCCATTCTTCTGCAATTCATTTTTCCAAAGATTCAACATCAGTGTTTGGTGAAACACAAATGTCAAAACCTGCTTTTAGGCTGCTTGCGCCAAACAGAAAATTCCATTCACCACTTGTGCCAGTATATACTTTGTCTTTGCAAGAATCCTCCCTACATGAAAATGGGAGCTTTGGAACAGGGTATGGACATCCGTAAAAGAAATGTGCATCAGTAGAAAATGTTGTTGTATACTAAACTGTGTAGGGTAAAAGATGTTGTAATGTCAAAGCCTAAATGCACACATTATTAGGAACTTGGCAATAATTTTCATTTTAATAAACATACTCTAAAACCATCGCTCTAAACCTTATTTTCAAGCTGCAACTCACCAAATTGGAGAAGTGAAAGGTCAATACTAGTGAGGAAGATTTTAGAGGACCGGAAACCAATAGTGACGGGAAAAGTAGCACAAAATGGTGAAAAGCAACCAAAAAAATGGAAAAAAATGATAAACGTTTAAGATTTGTTTAATAATAAAAAGAAATATAATATAAAATATAAATATAATTAATATATTATATATATTTAATATAATAGTAATAAGATTAAATTATATATAATTATATTATATTTATTATTATATTTAATAGTATATATATGTTATATTATTATTATAGGGTTATATTATTATTATATATTGTATTCTATAATAAAAAAATATTAAATATAAATATTAAATTATTATAATTAATAATTAATATATTCTTATATATATCAAATTAAATTAATATATAAAAAATTTGATAGTTTAATTGATCTTTGGAGATATTAGGAAAAATAAAGAGAGATCGAGGGGGAGACAATTCTATATAGAAAGAGGAATATATACTAACACTTGCACCTAAAGGAGGTTCAAGGATTGCACCAATAGAAAATTATATGTATGTTAATATGTTAGAGAGTATGTGTTTGTGCAGGGATGTGCTACAAATTCTAGTTGCATGTGGCTAGCTTTAAAAATTAATAATAAGTGTTAAATAATGGAATGAAATAAATTTAGACAAATCTAGATTAGGGCTCCCTAACATACTTCATGCTCTTGGGCTTAGGTGTGGTAAATTTTGGGCTCCCTAAAATGCTTCCTCTTTGACCCCATCATGTTGGACTATGGGAATATCACTATTGATTCTTGATTCCTTAAATGATCCATTCAAATGGATTGAAATAATTGATAATATATATGTATTATTTAAATGAAAGTGTCTACAAGATAGCCCTGAAAATGCAATTGGATTGTTTAAATCGTATTTTATTAGTGAAATTGATCACAATTTCTCTTTGATACATTTTTCATGCTAACACAACAGGAAAATTAAATTGGCTTCAAATCATAGTTAAAAATATTAACGATTCATTAACATAATGAGTAACAAAAGTTAAAGAATGTAAATGTTATTTTTTTTTAAATATGTGAAGGCCTTAAGACTGCACCGAGACGCAATGCCTTCCACACAATAGATATTTTTGGTGCACAAAGCAACCTAGGTGGCCAAATGGCCCGCTTAGGTAGGGGTCCCATGAGGGGGGCTTAAGCTCTATGGATTATGATCAAATTCGAAAGAAAAAAGAATAGAGGAGTAATAGTAATTTATTTAGTAATTTTTATTTGTCTAATATTAGTCACTTAGTTGTAATTTTACCCAATGACCAAATTAGTCATTTATTTAGTCATTTATACTTGTGAATTGCAAAAAAATAGTAGAATTTAGTCATTTTTAGTCATGTGACTAAAATTTTTAGTCATGTAGTCATTTATTTTCCAAATTCTACTAGTGGAATCTGTAGTCAAAGCATATGAAGGTACTTGTAGACCTAGCCTATATTCCCACTAAAGACCAGAGGCTGCCATGGAATTCCTTTTATTTTCCTTCGGCCAAGGGTAGTGACAAGTGTAAGATATCGGCCACTCTTTTCAATGACTTGTCCAAAAATTACAATTGGAGTCAAGAGAAAATTGTCGCCTTCTGGGTTTATCATCAGGAGACCGGATGTCTCGATGTCCCATTCCAGGCCCCCAATATGGATGACAAATTTGATGATCTCTAAAATAGGGGTCACGATGATAGTGATGATAGTGTTGAAGAGGCCAAGGAGGAGGAAACTGAGGGTGACAAAGTTGAGGAACAGTACGCCGGAGGTTCCCTGAATATGCAAGCAACTACATCCCATGTGAAGGTCAAACTTCCACGATCATGGGTTGTTAAGAGATCTAGAATGCATCAATAGGTTGAAGAAACTATAGAAGTGGACCATTCTCCACCTCAGAAGAGGCAGCATATTGACATCGTCCAATGAGAGAGTTCGCAAGTGAATGATATGATGATCCATGGGTTGGAGTTTGTGGTAGCTCAAGTACAATTCTCTCCTTCCTCTCTCTCATCTTAGTCCTTAGTCCTTCCTATTGTGTCCACCCCTTCAATCACCTCGAGTGTCGGCCTTCAGGTTTTTGCTTCTACGTTTGTGGGGAGTTCCCACCAAGCTCCCTTCTTTGTGAGAAAATAGGTGAATTTTACTCCATCGCAAATCTTGCCATCATTTGTCCAATCCCAATCTACATTCGCTGCTACAAACCCTTTTTCTTTCATCGCATCGACCCCTGCTCAATCTTCTCAATAGAAAGTAACTTATGGATCCCCGATACCGTAATTATCTGCTATAAGCCCTTTTGTCGCTCCTAGGACTGAAACCTGGTATAATGTTCCCCCTTTCTCCCCATTAATGATGAATCTACCAAAGAAAACATCATCTGAGTCTTCCATGGTCTCATTCCCTTTTTCTCTTCCTCCTGATGCAGCCTTTGTCGGTGGACAAATTAGATCACCAACATATTTTTTTGCACAAAATACCATGACTAAGTCTGTGTAGGCCCTAAGGATTCACAAAAGGAAGGAAAAGGATATTGTGAAGCCTATTGAGCCATGTGTGCAAACCCTTTACAATGAACACCATGGATCAATAACATTCGTAACTATGATTCCCAATGTCATCAAAGCTCAAAGGGAGATGCAACCTGAAGACTATACAATCCATGTTATAGGGATCGATCTGAATATAGCTTAAGCATAAGACAAGGTTGAGCTAATGGAGGAGACCCAAAGAGTTGTGATGACCGACTTTTTGAAGCGGTCGGTAGAAAAATAAAAGAGAGGAGGAGCTCTAGAATGTCAAGGAATAGGTGGATTTCCTTCAGAAAAAGGAGAAGATCAGAGAGGTCAATTTGTCATGCCTTTCTCAACAAGCGCGGACACTCCAAGAGAAACTTGCAAAGTTCCAATCCTAGAATCCCAACTTGGTTTCCAATTTACAATAGAAGAACCAAGAGCTTCAAGATCGGTTGTCTTAGATGGAAAGGGAAGCACAGGAAAAGACTCAAGAGTTTTAGAACTAGCAAGGTCAATTTGAAAAAGAGATTGAAAGGTTACAAGTGTCGTTGGCAATGGAATCAGGTTCCTGAGATCAAACAAAGGAATTGTTGAGGAGCAAGGGCATAGAACCAATAGCTCTATAAGAACGACTCAATGCATTATATGGGAGGATTGATGAACTGATGGAGGAAATCAGGGTGAAATAAGTTGAGCTAAGTCTTTCAAAAATTCTAACGTAGCCACCTATTCCTCAATCCGATTCCCTTTTGGTGGTTCAGCAGCTATACGTCTCCTACTCGGAGAAGGTCAAATCCTACTGCTTATCCCTATAGTAGATGCTCCAATTCATGTTGGATGCAGCAATTTTAAGCATGGAAGTGAACAAGATGATCAAGAAAATTCCGTAGTCCATTGTTGAGAGGGTTCTCAAGGTCAATCAATTACTGGGGAAATTGTACAAGGTAACGAATGTAGAATTAAAAAAAGTGAGGATTGAGGACCAAAGGTCAGTTGCCAAGAAGGCAAAGGAATTCATCTATTACCATGCAGTGATCCTCCAATCCAAAATTTGTTTGGAGGATATCTTTCCTTGGGTT